>CATKHJ010261974.1:0-12209 GCA_949750685.1 Vernicia montana
TGAAAGTCCACAATGATGTTGTCAAAAATATTTCCAATGTGAAATTTGTACCTGCTGCAGGAGCAAACATAATTTCGCTAGGAGAGCTAGCGTCGCATGGGTATAAATATGTTGGTATTGGAAAAACATGTAAAGTATATAGAGAAGGGAGCTTGGTAATGCAAAGTAGAAAGAAAGGAAAAAATATTTGTTATTTGGATGGTCATTCCCTTTTGCAGACAGGAAGCAGTAAAGTGAAGAAAACCGAGAAAAATACAAAGAGAGTACGGTTTTGTAACAAGGTTGAGGTATGTGGAATTTTAAAGCAGAGTGTTAATTCCACATCAGCAGAAAAGGGGAAGCCCTGTAAACCGGTTCTTAAAAAGACCGTTAAACCTCAAAGTGTAGAAGACTCTTGCTCAAGGGGGAGCATGAAGAGACCCATACTCATAGGAGAGACTAACAGAGAGTTGCAGTCATAATGGGGCCCTCAATGTTGTCGGGAGGGGGAGATTTGTTAGTGGCTGTGGGTCCCTCCAACATGGTGGGCCCCACATGCCTAATAAAACAAACATCTTTGTTGAAAGAAAAAAAAAAGGGAAGAAAGAAAAACGTGTTTTTCTTTCGGTGCCAAATTGTTTAAATGTTGAGTAAGCCAATTCCAAATGGAATTGGCTTACTCGTGGTAGGTGGGTATGAGTTTGCCTATAAATAGGCAAACTCATGCAACAAGATTAATATACAATAACACAATACATAAAATCATAAATAGAGAGAGAGAGTTTTATGTATGTGTGTGAGAGGGTTTTGATAATTTTTGTCCGTCCAAAAATTATCCTACATTTCTTTAATCTTTATTCACTGTGAGAAAGGGTGTACTGGGTTATTGGGTGTTGTGTGAGAGAGGGTTTACAATTTTGTTCGTCCAAAAATTATACCGTGTAACTATAAGAGTTATAGTGAATTATCCCTTGTGGATCGTGAATATAGGTTTATTGAGAAACCGAACTACGTAAAATTCTTATTGTTTTTGCTGTAAGTTATTTATTAATTTCTGCTTCCGTTGTGCGTGTGAAATATCCCATAAAATTTCCCAACAATTCTTTCAATTGAAATAAATTTGTTCGTCTCTATGCTAGAACCTGTGCTTTATCTTCTATATTCTTGCTGATCCTTTGGTTTTCTGTCTTCTCTAATCTGGCTCGTATGAAAGACAATATCTACTTTGGCAAAAAAAAAAAAAAAAAAAAAAAAAAAAAAAAATTGAAAGACAATATCTAATTATCTATAACAAAATTGATTTGACGTTTTTAACTTTTTATAATGACATTTTTCACAAATGTCACTTAAAAAGAGAAAAGCGACTTCTATGTGACATTTATAGTCAATGTCACCATATTACTTTTTGTAACATTCATTAATCATATAGTAATACATATAACAAACTTACGATAGCTCTCTTTTTTTTTTTTTTTTTTTTTTTTAAAGCAACGTTACTATAGCTTTACTCTTTGCCACATTTTATTATAACATTTGCAACAAATGTCTCCAAAGCTTTACTCTTTTATATGTGACATTTTTATAATTATCACTAATGAGAATAAAAAAATGACCTCAATAGGTAGAGGACACGCATACATAAAAAGTTCTTATCCTCCTCTATATATAGGCAAGTGTAAAGGTAAAAGATGATTCCCTCTCTCTCCTCTCCATACTCTCTCTCCTCTCCATGCTCTCTCAACTAGCTCACTAACTTGGGCATCGAAAACTTTCGAGAGTTAGCCCCTGGAAGCAATTGATCTTCTTTTTTTCTGTCTACAAATCCTACCCTCCACTAGGTCTCCATCAACAGTACAAGATAATTTTAGACTCATCAAAATGGCACTGTCTGTGGGAACCAGCACAGAAAATTCGTGTTCCTAACTTAATATTTTTATCAGATTCAACATTTTCGATCATCCTATATTTTGTCGGTCATCACCAACATTGATACAACAAATTTGGTTTCATCAATCACCAAAAAATCATCTCCAGGAGATAAAAAAAAAAGCATAGAAAAATGAAAAATCAAATTGGGGAGAGAGAAGGAAAGAGAGAGGAGAGAAAAAATGTACTTGCCATCCTCAATCTGCACACTTCTGGTCATCAATGTCCGACACTGCCAACACCATCGCCTAGCCTGCCTTTTGGCAAACACGGCATTGTGAGGTCTCGCTCAAACGTCCTTCCCCTCGCTCAGGAAAATGTCTTAGGGAAAGACTAAGTGATTTTTAATGGAGGTTAGGTACGAGTTTTGATGCTCATGATTGGAAGCGGTTATCGTCTCGGAAAATTGATTTGATTTTTGAAAAGGATTCGGAAGTCGCCACCCTAATTTATTTAAATGGGAAAATTAAGAAAAAACCCAATTTGACTCCAATTTATTAATTTTTGATTAATTTACCTAATGATAAAAGTCACTAGTCCTTAAACCAAATTGAGCTCGGGGACTAGATTTTTGGTTTTAAATAATCTCGTTTTAGCTCTTTAGTTTAATTTGACTTTGAAAATAAATTTCATAAATGACAAGTATTAATGACGATTTATAATGCATGAGCATGACATAATTATAAGATATATGGGAAAAATAAAGAGCGAGTATTTAAACATCCACAAGTAAAGGAGAGTATTTCCTCTAATCCTTATGGGTACTAAGGAAATCACAATATCGCTCATTTACTCCAAAATAATTAAATTAATATTAATTTAAAATTTACATGTACAATGGATTGACATTTAAAAAATAAAAGGGGAAGGGGAAGGGGATTGGTTGAGATTTGAATTTGGAGCTTGGATTCAGATTCCAAGCATGCCTACGTACCCCATTGAATGGGGATCAAAACCCACGTAGTTCATTCCACGGTGAGGTGGAGGGGGTTTAAGGATTGGTTAGATTTGATTGGTTTGGTTTAAGGTTTGAGTATGGGTAAGAGATTATACCTTCTTTTTGGGTTTGAGTAGTTGGAGAGTAGTTTTGCCGGATCGGAGTTCCGTTTCGTAAAACAAGGTTGATTTTTGAAAAATTAATTTGATTGCTTAATTACCCAATTTTAATTAATTAAAAAGATTAATTAATTAAAGTGATTCATTAAAATGATTAATTAATCAAATTGAGTGAAAATTAATTGAAAAATTAATTAATTAAAATTAATTTTTAATTAATTAATTAATTGTCATTACTTAAAATGAGTGTGAAAAAATTAATTAGAGAGAGAAAGAGAAGGGAGAAAGTGGATAGCAATCAACAAATGCTCAAGGTGTGTTTTGTAGTGGCGAGGGAGTGGCCTATTTATAGGCAAAAAAGGATGATGTGAAAAGACTAAAAGGATGGGCCAAAAAGGGCTAAAAATGGGCTGAAATGAAGGGCAAAATGGTCATTTTGGTGCACCAGGGGACAAGCCAGCGAAAAATCCAGAGGCTCCGCATAGGGAGCTGGCGCTGCCAGCGGCTCCGCTAGCTCCTTGCACGGAGCCTCTGACTCGCCTAGAGGTTGCTGCTAGAAAGGTGGAGGCTACCGCCAGGGGCTCCAGCGGCTTTAACCGTTGCAGAGGCCCTGCCACCTTTGACGCGGCAGAAAGGCTTCGCGCAAAGGGCAGAGGCTCCGCCTGGCGGAGCCTCTGGATCTCTCCGCGGAGCCTCCGGTGCTCCCAGAGGCGGCCGCCGACAAGCCCAACGGCTCCTCCGCTCACTCCGGCGGTTAGTACCTCCTTGGGTTTGGTGCTCTGGCTTTTCAGTTTTCGGGTCAGTTTTCAGGGGTTCCAGATCAATTTTAGGGGTATTTTGAAGTCTAAAAAATTACCGGTTAGTGGCGGTAAATTCAAAATTAATTATCGGATATTTTGGCAGTCAGTTTTAGAAAAATATTGTCTGGTACAGAAAGTTCAATCAGGGTCGAAAAAGTGATATCAGTCTGTGTAGGAAGAAATAAATCGTTTACTTTTTGGGGGCGCTGTCCCCAAACCCCTGACCGCTAACCGGCTAGCGGGACTGCCGTACCTGCTCTGTATAGCGCACAAATTTAGCAGGTGTCAAGTTACAACAGCATCTTAATGGTGCAAAATTAAAAGTTCACAGGCACCACTAGTCTGGTCGAGAACCTTCATCAGACGATGAAGAACGCGCTACCTCAAGCCTTTCCAGCATGTCACCATCGGCAATACTTTACACCGCGATATTTGCTAATTCTGGCCACCATTTGTGGAGTTCTTGGTACCATCTTGAAGCTTATAACTCCAGGACTGCATTGACACCAACATTGACTAGTAAAGATGTCAGAAATCACCGGAATCGAAGAGAGAAGTTTTCGGCCATCAAAACTTTCGATGCATTTTTCGACCAAACCAGACCTCCATTTTCGATGATTTTAGTGTCAATGGACTCCTTTCTTCTCCAGCTTCATTTCTATACCATCCATGCAGTCGATCTGTTGTCGGAGAAGGAGATCCAAAAATCGCCTAACGAAGCTTTATAGGCTGATTTCGGCCAAACGGAGAATAACGGCGGCAAGTGAAGCACAGATTTGGGCTCCTAACGTCAAGCCGAGTCCAATGGTATCTTCCCCGTCTCCAAAGCTCACTCTGGCGTCGGAGCACTGGCGGCCGATTATCTGATTTCGGCGAGTGAGTCCCATGAGCCAACGAAGCTCCAAACAAGCAGAGTTTCACATTTTACGAGTACATCACAAATTTGAAGTTAGTTCGTCAAACTTCCATCCCCGACGTGCCTTGGACTATTACAAATCAGTCAATCGAACTATAAAAATCATCTTCACAGTGGATTTTACGGATTTGAAAATTATTTCAAGCAATTCTTAAGGCCAAGCACGCCAATCCATATATGTTTATAATATTTCTTGCGCTTTAAATTTAATTTCGTGTTATTGTTTGATTCATAAGATGCAAATATATCAATAATTTTGCATGAATAAATTATTTGCTATGATTATGCAGCATAAAATACTATGTCATATTGAAGAATGACATACATAATTAATTATGCGTATCAAATGTCATTTTACATGCAATTTATTGTTTAAAAATTAAAATTTATATCGAAGCATATTATTTTTCTAAAATAGATTCTAAGTGAATTTATTATTTTTGCGGGGGAGTAGGAGTCCCTCAAAGTGCACAAAATTATATTTATATGCAAATCATTGCGCACGATTTAATTAAAATTCATTACTTGAATGAATTAATTTGAGTTTATAATATGCTATATACGTAAAAATACTGCTAAATTACTCTTTATTGCAATATTGAGCAGAAAATTATTAAAGTCTACTTGGACTTTGCATGAATTCATGGTGCACACATAAATATTTTTCTAAAAATGTTGCCATATAGCCAGATGAGCATCTTGCATGAATTTGTGATTCATAAATCACACGTCTTATATTTTATCTGTAAATGTGCTTGTATAATCCCTATTTGTAAAAGAAAAGATTACAGAATTTGTTATCCAACGTGAATAACAGTGTTCGACTTGGCAAAAAAGCATCAAGCATAACAATGCTAAACTCGATAAAGAATATCAAATTATTCAAACCAATTTACGAGTTGCATACAACAAAAGACTATTGGGATAAGCTCAAAAGAGGAAAGTAGAGGCAAAAGGCCAAATGTGACGAGTACTCCAGGCGAAGTCCCAATAAACAGAAACCCTAGTTAAATCGAGGCAAAGCCCCTGCAAGAGGGAAGAAAGACCTAGTGAACTTTAGGCGAAAGTCGGCGAGGCAGCAAGCTAAAATATCTTTATCAGCAAGCCAAAATTATCTAAGTCCTCTTTAAGCGAGGCACTTTGTTATTATATAATCCCTCTTCTAGCGAGGTGATTTCATTTGAGTCCTCTGTCAGTGATGAATATTATTTAAGACCTCTTAGTGAGATATGATATTTATTATGACTTTCCTCAAGAAGGCATATTATTTGAAGATATCAAAGGAAGAACAATCATGAAGCTATTTGGAATATCGTGGCATCGCAGACTCCAAGCTATATGGAATCTATAAGTCCACACTATGATGTGGCATCGAAGACCATAAAACCACACCATGATGTGGCAATCATACAGCTCACATCTCTGTTTAGACATCGAGCTACCTCCAGATTTAGGCACGCAGCTGCCTCGGTTCGAGCTCGTCAGCTCACATTACTATTCAGGCACGCAGCTGCCTCAGTTCGAGCTCTTCAGCTCACCTCTTTGCTCTGGCATCCAGTTGCCTTCATACCGAACTCTTACACTCACCTCTCCATCTAGGCACTCAATTGCCATCATATCGAGCTTCTGCGCTTGCCTCCTCATTTAAGCATCTAACAATCTTCCTGTTAAGCTCACCGGATGCAGTCAAATTGGCAATTTTATCTATAATACAGAAGAATAACATGCAATGAAAGAATATATATACTCTCTTAGCCTTTCCTTTGATATGCTCTCGATCAGACTAAGGAGTGGGGGACTTCTGATGAGAACCAAAAATGACCTCCAATGGGTAGAGGACATGCATATATAGGGGGTCCCTATTTTCCCCTATATATAAGCAATGGTAAAGGTAAAGGAGGATTCCCTCTCTCTCCTCTCCATACTCTCTCAACTAACTCACTGATTTGGGCATTGGAGGCTCCCCCGGGGGTTAGCTCCCAAGAGCCATTGATCCTCTTTTTCTCTGTCTACAGGTCTTACCCTCCACTGGGTCTCCATCAACCATCGACAATACGAGATGATTTCAGACTCATCAATCACTAATAAAAAAAAAAAATACATTTTTACAATTATCACTAATAAAAAAAAATGTTTGTAATAAAAGTAAAATAAGTTAATTATTGCGATTTTGATGTAAATGTTATAAAGATAAGTCGTCATAAATTTAAATTGAAAATAATTTTATTTCATTTAAAAAATCAAAATTGTAACAAATTTTGGTTCAATAAAGGAATTTTTATAGAACTTGGTTAAATAAAGGGATTCAACTTATGACCTTAATTATAGAGGTATAACTTAAAAGAAAATGTAAAGTAAGCTGTGTACGTTGATAAATAATTTTTTTTTATTACATATTAAGTGCATATATAGTCTGGATGATATACCTAGATTTGATTACCCACCCATGCTTAAAAAAAAAAAAAAAAAAGTATTTTTTTAAAAAAATAAAGATTAATAAAAAAAAAATATTTGTGGGGGATTTTCTGTTACTGCAAGACTCCTCTACTTACCCAACTCTAGCTTTCGGCTTTTTATTATCCTTAATTTCCTTCTCATTGAGAAGTCATATTCTAGATTTGATTTTCATGGTCATCTCTATCCAATTCACTTGGGATTGATAGGATCATCATCTTTTTTGGTTTCATTATCCTTTATACATATATAATATACTGTTTGGTAAAATTGAAAATTAAACGTTAAAAAATTAATTGCGGAATATCATAAATACTAAAAATTATAAGCGCTAAATATAATCAATTTATTTGATAACTGTTATTACTGAAAATTATTAAACTTTTTTACTGGACATAAGTAATCTTGTGATATTAATATTTAAGTTTTAACCATTAAATACAATTTTAAAATTAAAAAAAATAAAAATTATAAAAAAAAAATTTAGAAGTAACAATCATATTAGGATAATATTTCTCATTAGTTTTTAAAAAATAAACATTATTAAACTTTAAGATTCCGTTCGTTTCGCGGGAAATAACTTATCTTTAGAAAATATTTTTAATATTTTCTAAAAAAAATATTTTCCTAATAACTAATTTTCTGTTGTTTAGTTACAATATTAAAAATTTCAATTTATAAAATTATAAACATATTTAAACTTATAATAATTTCGTAATTTTAAAATTTTATTATTAAGTATGAGAAAAAATACATAAAAATGATAAATTTGGTGATCGGCGGCGGCCAACGGTGGCTGGTGTTAGTCATCAATGATCGCCGGTAGTGAATATTGGTGATCGGCGGATTAATAAATTTATATTTACATATTTTTCTTCCATTATAATGATTTTGTCAAAATATGAAAAATGACTTCCCGTTTTGAAAAGATAAAGTCATTTTCTTTTAAAAAAACTTAATTTTCCATTGACTAATTTTCCAAAACGTTACAAATGTTAGAAAATACAAAAAATATTTTCTAAGAAAATATTTTTCGCGAAACAAATGGAGCCTAAATGAGTATTACAAATACTGATAAATGAGTATAAAAAAAAAATTAATATAATTAAAAGTCAACACTCAAAGAATATGCTAATGGTATAAAAGTCACTTTAATAAAAAAAATTAAAACTCAATAGTTGAGCGTATTCAGTAAAAATTTTAAATCAAATATTTTAACTTACTATTTTAAGTAGTTTTTAACTTAATTGAAAATTTTAAGTTTGGATCATTTTATATTATCAAACCATCTTAAAACTAATAATTGTTAGAAAATATTAAATTAAGTAATAAGTTGGGTTATTAAATATCCTTTTAATTAATGAAAAATTTGATCTCTTTGATGGATTTGATATTTTCAAACAGTTTTCAAAATCAATATGCATCTATGTTGTTAGTTTTAAGTTTGAAGCGCCTCAGATCTAATTCATACAATTCATCTCAAGTTAATTTCAAAGATAGTTATCTTCAATATTCTCTGCCCTTATTTTAGCAAGGAGTGCAAGAGTTTGTAAGGTTTTTTTGGGCTATTGTGGTAATCTTTGGCTTTGGGGATTTATTTTTTATTATAGCCTTCTTTTTAGGTTGGTGTTTTAAATTTTCTGAGTTAGCAAGTTGATGTTTTCGCTTTTGGATTAGGAAGTCTGAATGTCTTTCTTTCCATGTTTCTAATGGTTTTTCTATATTGAGGTTAAATTTGTTGCTTTTAAGTAGTTCTTATGTAACAACCCGAATTTTCATAATTTTTGAATTTTTATTTTTAATAATAAATATGATTATTTATATTATATATTGATATTTAAAATGATATATTTAAGATAATGAGAATATTTTATGAAATTAAGTATTTAAAATTTTGATTTGTTACAATATATTTTTAATTAAGAAATTGAGTATTAAGATTTTAATAAAATATATTATGAGTAAATAAATTTATTTAAAAAAATAATAAAAAACATAATTGTATAGAAAAATTGTATAATATATATAATATTGTAAAAATTAAATAAGTGAATATATATGTATATATAGATATATATAAGTTGTAAAAAAAGAAATAATAGAAAGAAAGTAAAAAAAAAAAAGTAGCAAACAGAGAGAGAAACGGGAGAGAGAGAGACCAGGAGAGAGAAATCGAGAGAGGGAAACTGATCAGAGGACCTCCGGCTGGCGGTGGACTGCACCGCTTGCACTAGAGGGAAGATCGGCATCCGGCGACCACCTGAGCACCAACAGCGATGGGAACGGGTAAGAATAGATGGGGTACGTGCAGAAGGTAGCATCTCCGGCGTTGTCACATTTCGAAGCTGATTCCGGTCATTTTCGACAGCGAAACTCAACGAAATTTATAACAATCGACTCCTTGTGGCAAGAGATTCAGATTGATACCAATCTTGCCACTTAATACTCACCAGAGAAGGAGATCGAAAACCAAGCTACTGAAGCTTTCGAGGTTTTTTCCGGTGAGGGGGCTACGAGTGGCAGTGAGTGGAGGCTAGATTTGAACTCCTGGCATCAAGACGAGTCAGGTGGAATCAACCCCGCCTTCATCCGCCACTGTCAGCGGTGGTGTGTCACCGGATAGTGATCGGCGTATGGGTCCACGCGCAGCCGACGACTTAGAAGTTCCAGTGGACTGCCTTTCATACGTACATCCTGATTCCGAAGTCAAATTCTGAGAATTTAACTCCGGTGAGCCTAGAATGCTATTTTATAAAATTAATTTCGGTGTTTAAATACCTGAAAATTTAGTAATTTGTCTATATTTAATTATTTTTAGTGCTTAATTGATAAATTGGGCTCGTTACAAAATTGTATGAATTTAAATTGAGATAAAATTTTATTATCGATAATTTTCTAATAATTATATAATTAATTATTAGTAAGTTAAATGTAATTAAAATAATTTCATTAAGCAAATGAAAATAATAATATATGAATTTTTATAAATTTATTGAGAATAATTGTATATGGTTTTATTACCGTTTTGATTAAATAACAAATGATTTATTTATGTATTTTTCTTAAATATACATATTTGTTAATATATGATTATATAATTAAATTAATTTAAAGTATTTCTACGAGTATTATTATAAATAATTAATTATTGTGAAATATTAATTTATGTAGTTAATAAATTTCTTTATATACTATGAGTTTATATTTTACATATATAAATTTTAAATTGTTTTTAACATAAAGTTAAAAAGAAATATTTTATAAAAAACTTTAATGATTTATATTTATTTAACAAAAACATGTGAGTTGAAGAAGACTAAAGGAATTTGATGTGGATTTCATTTTATGAAATTGATTTGTGGGCTAGAATGGCGGATGGGATTTGTTGTGTTAAAGGATCGGGCTGGATCATTAAATTGCTATAATTATTGTCTAGTTTGGTTTGTTGATTTTTCAGGGGATTAGTCTAATTTTAAGGGAGATGATGTAAAATTTTCAATAAAATTTTAGAGTTAGATATAAGAGAAATTGTATAAATATTATTTGACAAATGTAATTATATTTTTAGGTGAGATTTTGAAATGGATTCGAAGGATAATTAACTGGAAGTGATTAGCTAATTGGTGATCTACAATCAAGTTGAGTGATTAATATACTGTTATTATTACTATTAGAAATCATAAGCCAATATTATTTGTTAACCACTTTAAATATGCATTTTAATATGACTAGAACTTCATATTAACCATGAGTTTTATTGTAAATTCTAACCGTTGTATATTCGAATTTTATTGAATTCTCTATCTATATTGCATTTAAGTGCTTTTATATGTTTATCGATATTTTTATAAGAAAACTAAACATTTTACTTGAAGTTTTATTATTAGATCATGAGTTTTCTAAAATAATTTATAAGTTCCAAGTTTTAATGATGTATTACGAGATTTGTTAATATTACGAGACTACAAAATTACTAGAATAATTAATGAATTATAAGCATTGAAATGTATTGATTACAAGTATTTATTACTGGACTAATTTGATGTTTATTGTATTTATTACAAGATTATCTTGATTTTATGAAGTGATTATTATGAGTTTTGATTGAGCAGAAATCTCCTAACTGATGAGGGGTAAATTATCGGACATTGTGTACATTGTACCCACGGATGGGGTATAACATTCAAACTTTTACTGGGAAGAGTATAAATACCTAGTCATGGGATCTGATAAGTCTCATGTTTTATCACGAGCAAAATTATATATGTTTTACATGATTTATTATGAGTAAAATTATATCATATAATTTATTACGAGATATATATATCCTTTGATTATGAGTAAAATTGTATTACATGATTTATTTCAAGATATACATATTCTTAGTTTACGAGCAAAATTATATTTTAAAATAAGAGTATTGAATTTCTAAATTACAAGAAGGTTTTGTTTTAAATATATAAGTTGTATATTACTAGATTATGAGCTAATTTTCATTGAGAATTGTTAAATGGTTTTCTTTGAATTTCTCTTCTACTACAAGTTATATATATAAAAAAAAAAATTATTAACATTCGATCATGAGTTATTACTTGTTTATAATTAAATGATTTTGCAAGTTATGAGTTTTATTTTCAAATGTTATTTAATTATGAGATCATTATCCAGAGAATGTCATAAGATGTATAACAAGTGTCATCCTTGTGAAGTAACGTTGACTACCTAACCTGGCAATATATGATAATATGTTTCTTACTCATTGAGTTTATTCACTCCACTCCCCAATTTTTTTTTTCAGGAAGTTAGAAGTTGTTAAGTAAAGTTCAAGTTTCTTCTTCATATGAAGCTATGAACGAAGCTGAAATAAAAACTTCATTTTGGATAATATATATATAATGTTCTGTCACAGCCCAACTTCGCAACTGTAACGATCCTAAGGCATGGGTAGGCTTAAGGCCACCGAAAGCCCGTAGAACCCTTCTCATCTCATAATTTCCATAATATCATAACAACTAACTCACTCATCCCAAGGATCAGAACCTGAACTCATGCATATACTCATATAACTCTTAATCTCA
>CATKHJ010261976.1:0-31812 GCA_949750685.1 Vernicia montana
AGGAGGCTTAAGCATCTAATAAGTATTCACTGAAATGTAAACAGACATGTACGATAAAACTATAATGGCTATTAGGAAAACAATGAATAAACAGATTGGTAAATTTCTAAGCACAAAGAAGTTTAATGAGGTAAGTTGTCACAACCCAACTTCTAAATCACGACGATCCTAGGGTATGAGCAACCGTAAGGGCACCAATCATCCATAGCCATTATGACAGCATAACAGCTGTAACTATACCTTATCCATTATACAATATGCCCAAGATCTCAACCTGCATAAAACATACACTCCCAATACAATCATATCCTCACTTCATTCAATTAATTTCCCCAAACTTTCATGCTCAATATCTCAATCAACTCATACTCATACGCAATTTAATGTCTTGATTCGTAAATAAACATAATTTCATACTTATCACATTCGCCAATTACATTGTCAATACAATTTAAATTATTATACTTATACAAGTCAATACTATATACTTCTCTGACACCCATGAAACTCTACTACTATCTTAATTCTTGACTTCCTCGACTCAAACAGCATTACTAAACTTTACTAAACAACATATATCAAACAATATTACTAAACTTGCATTTCAAATAACATTTCTACAATCTGCCATTGTTTACAAATGAAACAGAAATCAACTTGTAACATGAGAACTAATAAACTTCATAACTTGAACTTGTACTTGTATCATGAAATGCAAGACTGATCAGGTTCTTGTGCCCTAGGGCACTTGGCCCCCCTAAGTGGAACCTTAACAAATTTAGTCCTGTCAAGTGAGCTACTATGTGCATATAGTCTGATGGAACTCCCATCAGTGGAGGAATTCTGTTCATTGTTCACATTATCATTTCATGAAAATAAATAAATAACAAGTAATACTTCCACTCTTGCAAACTCATAATATGAAACTTAATAATTCATTCAACTTGTAAATAATAAAATGAAGAAATTCTACAATCTTGTAAATTCATGAACATGGAAACGTGATACTACAATTAACTTGTAAATTTATGTAAATCATGAAACTTGAATATTTTAAACTTAGAAATCATATATCATAAAAGTTGAATATTTTGAACATGAATATTATGAAATCATGGGACTTGAGAACCTTAGACTTGAAAATTGTAGAAACATGAAACTTGATTATCTTGGACATGAAAATCATGAAAACATGGAATTTGAATATCTTGAACTTGTAAATCTTGAAAACATGGAATATGAACATCTTGAACTTGAAAATCATGAAAACATGGAATTTGAATATATTGAACATTAAAGTCAAGAAACTTGAAATATCAAACTTGTAAAGTTTTAACATATGAAACTTATAAAATTTTAAGTTATAACATAAAAATCATGAACTTTGAAAATTTATTCTTGAAGTTCATAGAGCTTGAAATCTTTTACTTGAAATTCATAAAACATATAAAGTTTATAAATTGATAAATAATAATATGGAAATCATGAAAACATAAAACTTAAAATTTTATTCTTGAAATTCTTGAAACTTGAAAACTTATTTTTTTGAAATTCATAGAACATATAATTGTGAAAGTATGAAACTTGAAATCTCAATTTCATGACATCTTGTAATGAAATGTAACATGGAAAATAAATCTATAATAATGGCATAATATATATTATCTACTCACCTCTAATATAATATACAATTTCCTTTCTTCACCTTATGTAACAAGGTTGATCCTCTACATCATGCTCCTCCTCACTTTCTTGGCCACTTATAATAGCTCTTTAGTTGAATCAATCTTCTTGAGATTAAGTGGCTGGCCAAACTCTCAAATGGAGTAGTAAACTCTTTTGAGTTGAGAGAAAATGATGAAGAAAAAAGAAAGTTCAAGAACTTTGAATGGAAGATGAGAATAAGCATTAGATTTTCTTTTTTTATTTTAGTAGAAAGCTTCCTCCTTTCCTTTTTCTTTTTCTTTTCCATTTTCTATTTTTCATTTCTTTTGCTTTCTTGACCAACTTTCCCATGAAATTTTTCATTGTTTTTTTTTTACTTGGTCAAATGACTATTTTAGCCTTCCTCCAAATTTACATTTTTACGCTTCTTAATTTCCCTTTCATTCTTAAGCATACCTTAACTTTCAATTAAGCACGCTAATCCTTTACTTAATCCACCTTTAATTATTTCCATATCATGATAATTTATATCATACTAACTCTTTAAATTCATAACTCAATTCAATACTAACCATGTTCTACTTTTCTTGATATTTTCCATTCACAAGTTTTCATTAAATTTAACTAACATAATTTTAAAGATTTAATCCTCTAAGGTTTTTGTTTCCTTCCTTACTCACCATAAATCCTTTTTCATGCCAATGAATTTAATTCTCATATCCACTACAAGGATCTAACATACTCATCTGTCACTAACTTGAGTACTTGGCTTAATATCTATCTTATATCAATCTTATAATCTTGACTTGTACAACTTACATGAGTTTGGGGTATTACATAAGCCAACCCCTCCAGTTAAACTTCTAGAACTGGGTAGATCAGACACATCAACTCAAATATAGAATTCCACTTGATGATACATTTTGTACAAAGAAACTTAACTTACAGCAGAACATAAGATAGAATTGTGCCCAGAGGCCAAAACATCAGAACTTCAAAACAACGCCGAACATTACTGAGATTGAAATGTATATTTTTCCAAGTTTTTTTTTTCTAAATAAATAAAAATAATAAAAGAAAAGGAAGAAGGCAAGAACATGGTCAAGGAAGGTAAGAGGAGGAAAACAGTAGAAACAGTGACTTGATTCACTGAAATTAGTACTAAGGAAAGTTCAAGAAGAAACTATCAATAACAATAGTAATCCCATGTGACTAATAAATCAATTGGATTCCGGAAAATTCAATGCTCTGAAAAAAAAAAAAAAATCCATACTAAATAGGGTTCAAACAACCATCTGATACTTATACCCCTTCTGCCATAACAACAAAGCAGCTTTTTCTGTATGTAATGCCTCTTAAATAAGCAGGCTTGATAATGTCATGTGTCCTGTGTAGGAAGAATAGCCTATATAAACACAATGACTCTGATAGAACAAACGACAAACAATAATAATGATTATAGAAGGAAATTACCCTCAAATTTTGCGTTATCAATAAGAAAACTGGAAGTATGTTAATCAAGAAAATGATAACACATGCACATTTTTTATTCATATCAGAAAAACTAAACTACAAACTAAATTGTGAACATATGTTTTTAGATAAATGAGTTCTACAGCAAGGTATTAGCATTTTTTTCTTCATAATAGTAGCAGATCAACAAATTGCATGTGGATCAATTAGCATTTGTTGGTAAAGACAGTGTCACTCCTAGGGGACCTGGACCTGGGATGAGAGAGGTCAAGGCAGGGAGGAAGCTCATCAACCTCAATCCCCCCAATAAAAAGATATTGTATGACCCAGACATTGAACTGAGAAAACAAGACTACCCAATATGATTTTCATTGAGAGTTCAAGATAGATAATCCAGAAACTTCTCCCTTGAAGAAACTAATTACAAGCTCCTTACCAAGAGAATAAAAATAATAATAATAAACACTATATACAGACTGATCCAAAACTAATTGAACACAAAATGTACAGGATGAAATTGGATTGCATCTAAATGGAATGTAAATTTAACATTGCCCTATATACAGACTGATCCAAAATCTTGCTAAATTGCTAATTATATCTATGTTTCAAGTTTCAACAACTAGTGCAGATATATTCCCCACAGTTCAACCAAAGCATTACAATTTACATCTCACCACGTAAATTCGCCAGTACTCCATTTTTTCTTGACTGACGGGATAAATTATCATCCAAGGAAAAATATGAGAACATAGATGCATACGTTACAAAAGCAACTAGATAAAGATGAAAATCTTATAAGAAGGATACAAAACTAAAACAAACATTAGGAGGAGAGGAAGCCACTACTTTTGCCTATTTATAAAAAGCTACATCTTGACAACATATTCAACAACTTACTTCAAACGAATGCCATAATTTATCACTCTTAACTTAATAAAAAAAATGCAAGAATATGATCTGTGAATCAAATTCCATCCGTCTATCCATCAATGAATACCACTTAGAGACATGGTATCTAAGAGTCCTTTTTGGACTTTTTCTGATGAAATAGATAAATATGTAGTCTGTCAATGCATGTCTCTATAAAAGGCTTATAATAAAATGTTAAAATGCAAATAATAATAATAAAACTTATCTTCCTTGCATCCAACTTCCAAACCTTCTGG
This sequence comes from Vernicia montana, assembly GCA_949750685.1. Lineage (NCBI taxonomy): Eukaryota > Viridiplantae > Streptophyta > Magnoliopsida > Malpighiales > Euphorbiaceae > Vernicia > Vernicia montana. The sequence goes on from CATKHJ010261976.1 coordinate 4,308, forward strand.
AAATGATGTACACATGTAAAGTGGGACATTACAGAAAAAAATTTCCTTGTTTACATGTATAATTGCTGTTTTGCAAAAAGCTTAAAAAATATGACGGAAAACTGCCCCCTAGTTAAACATTACCATGTGAAGAAAATCAATCGTGTCAACATGAAATTACTAGCAGTTAATAACACAATATCACAAGAGCCTTCTCACTTTTCAGTTCTCACTACCATGACCTAGAGTACTCACTCAATGTAAAGTGAATCAAGGCTGTGTCACATTCGTACTTTCCAACGAGGACAAGAAATTCTGTAACCTTCAAATCAAGCATACCCAAGAAACAATACAGTTTGCTCTCCCAGATCTTAGCATTTATAGCAAATGATTGCAGTATGTATATAGTGAACTTGATCTTTACATAGTAATTCAAGAAAATCTCTTCAATTGCTTACTGAAACCAAAAGTTCCTGCAAGGTAATACCATTTGCAATTCAGATAAACACTATCAATGATGAAGGTTAAACTACCTATTTACTTAATTGTAGATCCTTCACATGGCTAGTGATTAATTCCCACAAGAAACCAGATAAACGAATAGAAATTCAAAGCCCTTAACAGTTTAGATAAGAATAACACATCAAAGGGACTGTCTCAGATCTATAATGCAAGAATATGAAAACTTAAGCCATAGTATGTGAAGAATTTAGTAGCTCTGACAAAACAGTCAGTTTTTTTTTGTAGAATGGAAGTGGTAGCTATTTATATATCATGAGAAGGACATATTGAACGAGCATAGCTCCTCCAAGGAATGTTACAAGGAGTGCAAAAAACAGAGAGAGAGATCCTTCCATTACCAGTTGATCACTCACCTGTGCCGGCTCATAAATCAAATGCTTTCAAATCAAAGGATGATCTGATCAGTTCAAATGATTCCTCATAACAAAGATATAGTGTCAGCATCAATAGATATGCACAGTATTAGCCACCTGAACCTACAGGAGGGTAAAGACCAAAGTAGGGAACGATATTATATTTAGCCCATTTTAGTATTTTTACATCTTCATTTATCCGTTAGATTGTTGAAGTGTAAATGACTCCAAGAAACAGTGACTGCAAGAAGTTATCAAGCAATTTGTTCACCACTATGTCTCCGTGGTCAAGAAAAGGACACATGCCACTTGTATGCTTAGATACCTTCAGATGCATAACTAATGGAGCTCCAAGAAACTCTTAAAAATCCTGTGCTTAATTACATCAACAGAAAAATAACTTGATCAAAGTCTCAAAAAATAATAATTCTCTAAAAAACTATCATTGCTGACGAAGGGAACTCAGGGTAGAGCTCTAGAAACATTGATTGTATTCACATGGCTGACTTGTTTGGTTCAAGAACTGGCTTACTCATAGCCAGTTTCTTTAAATTTTAGTGATTAATGCTCTAGTTACATAAACAGTTAATCACACAAATATGCTTTTCTGAAAATATTAAGCAAAACAGAAGTAAATAATGATAATAAAAACTTAAGAAATCATCATATTTTTCATGCCTTTTCACTATTCCAAAAATCATAACAAGGTCAGTCACTTGACGAATATGTCCCAACTGACGGTAACTTGAGGTCATCATGGAGCAAAAAACATTGCTTTGTGAGAGGGATTTGAATAAAAGCATCAATTTGAAAATGGGATTCTTCCAGGAAGTATAAATGATTGTGAACCAAGATTTGACTCCCCCTCTTTTATGTCATAATACACATGCAGATTCAAGTAGAGGTATAAAACATTCATCACTATTGCACAGTAGGAGAGAAAGAGTTATACCATTACCCGCAACAACATTTAGTTCAGGTTCTGAAAATTATGGACAGTTTTCCTTCTAGATCATTGGTTGCTTGTTAGTACAGCAGAAAGAGAAGGTGGAAAAACAGAGAAAGAGAGAGGGAGATTGGAGACTTGAGAAAGCACTGTAATGCACTTGAATTCAAAATTAGCAAGAAACATAAAAACAACTAAGAAAACAAATTTTAACATTTAGAGCATCAGAGCATCCCTTCTGCGAGGCAGTACTTAAAAAAATGGAGACAGAAAAAATGAACAAGATTTAATGGTAAATAAGAAGAAGAAAAAAAAGTAAAGAACACAAAACACACTCCTCTGTAAAACACACACAGAAGGGATAGAGAGAGAGCTTAATCCAAATAAAAGGAAGTCCAATCACCAGTCAAATAGCTTCTCCAATAGAAGAAGACTTAGAAAATGTCAAACAAATCCTTCCCCCAAAGCCAAGAAAAACAAGCCCAAGTTTCCTTGAAATTTTGGTTCCATAAGTTCAAGAATGTGCAAAGAGAACACACCAAAGATAAAATATAAGTTAGACTGAGTCAGACAAATCCCTTAAAATATGCATAATGTTCCTCAGTTCCTGTAAAACTATAAACTAATGCTCCAAAAAAGCCAAATATAGTTTTCAATTTATTTAAACAACAACAAAGTGTCAATCTGCATTAATGGATAAGAATCATTTGTTCCTATCTCCCCAGAGGTTAAAATCATATGACAACATTATTTACACTGATACAGAAAAACCCTTTCTGGTAACATGACTGAAAATTACTCCTACAAGTACTCTATTTTATTTCAAAGAGTGAAATTACCTAGACTTCCAAGTTCCCAGTCATCATGAAAGTGACTCTCTCCATCTTTCAAGGATTATGCACATCCATTCACATCCCAAATTAAGTTATTCATTCTATTTTCTTTGAGTAATATAAGTATGTAACCTGCATTAGTTTTCAACTTCAGATCTCCGCACTATACAAGTTTGATCTGTAGAGGGACTTAATGGCTCTTGTATCATAAAGTCCTAAGTATCAAATCTACCAAAGTAACTTCTAAGACTATTACCAATGCTATTTAATCTTCATCTTTAAACAGAAATTAGAAAATACAAAGGATAAATTGTGTGGTTCTGATATTTTTGACCAGTGGTAAATAGGTAAACCAAGTTGCCAAAAACTTCTGAACTCAAGCCAATAAATGCAATACTTTTCCCCCATTTACTAGTAGCAAAATAAAGGGTGTCCCCAGTGCATGAGACTCATTACTTTATGAGGGTTGGAGGAGGGTTGTCTATCATATGCAGCCTTCTCTTTGCATTTTTCACAAAGAGGTTGTTTCCATCACTCAAACCTGTGACCTTCCAATCACAAAGGAGCAACCTTACCATTGCACCAAGGCTCACCCTCATTTACTAGGAGCAAAATATATAGAACAAATAATTTCTATAAATTTCTTTCTTTATTAGCATAAACACATTCTATATATATTTTCTCTTTATTAGCATTAACACAGCATGTACAAATTTGAAGGTCTAGTGTTTAATTGACATGGTCACTTACGCCTTTCTATTCCATAACTAGTCCCCAAACTTCATCTTCCAAATTACACTGGATTTTTATTTATTTATTTAAATATTAGTTTTTTCTTTTTTTTTTTTTTTTTTAACTTGATATGTTCAAGATCACTTTTATATCAATTGTAACATTAAATTTCAGTCAATGAGTTCATGCTTATTGATTTTCCCCATTCCTCAATAAATCTATGATGCCAAGTCATCATTCTGATTTTGAAAGGCTTCACTCATGTCTTACAGATGATACAATTCTATAGAGAAAGATGACTTTATTAGGACAAAACAGCATAAGTACAACAAGTAAGAAGGATATCTCTTCTAGAAGGAAATATACAACTACAAAAGAAAGCAGGGGCCAAAAAAGATAACTACAAAGTTGCTTATTGAGCTATAAGACAAATGATTTATGGTATAGATCATGAGGCATAGATCCCACTTTTTCTCAGGAAAAATATATACAGAGTGTGCAGCAGCTATTTGAAAATACAACTTAGTCCTCCAGAACTCGCCAAACATCTGAACTTTCCATTAACAAGGGGAATTGTCTTCAAATGCCTTAGAAAGACCTACCCAATGAAAATTGGGTCATCCCTTTCTACCCTAAACCTCATCAAGCATCTACCCTTGCCTCTCTAAGCTCTCTCAAATAATGTTAGAATGTTGACTTTTGAAGAGTCTTCAGAACCTGCACATCTAAAGAAATAAAATAACGGGAACCCATTACAATTGCTGCTCTCCAAACAAGCCACTAATTTCAACAGGTCCAGATTAGTTTGAAAGCACCCCAAAAACAGGGAAAGAAATTGAAAGACAACTAGTAAACCATCAAAATGCACAGCCACAGGAATGCTTAAGCTTTATTTCATATCTTTACCTTAAGTACAAAGTTTCTTTGACAGTATATGGCCTTATAAATTGCAATACTACCTTCAGAGAATAAAGCAGCAATCCTTCAACAATGCCTACATCGCATTTATTTAATTTTGGTCCATTCAGACCCTTAAGATGTTGTTTGAATTGGTTTACTTTGCCTTTCAATATCCTTAATTCTACAACTATTGCAAACAAATCAGAAATTTCTAGTGTGATTGCAACATCCATAACCAAAGCAACTAAGTCAAAGCAATGACAGGGAGAAAAAAGAAAAGAAAAGAAAGAAAGAACTTCTGTTTTGAGAATATCCTAAAGGTTGCATTATAACAAGTAATTATGTAAAACCCTAAAAAAGAAAGAGGGATTCAATTCTAAGACTCTAAATATGAGGCCCAAAAAAAATATATATATATATATATACTGGAAAGAATGAAATAATTTAATGGTTTACATTGACTAGTGTTGCGTCTAATGCATTACATCACCTAAAATTAAGTAAATACACAATAAGATCACAAATAATATATCATTCAAAAAAAATGTAAACACTTCATTCAAGTACCAAAGTATATAAACAAACAGAAAAAGAAGTAAACTTTCTTCTTCTTCTTCTTCTTCTTTTTTTCTCACTATAAATAAAATACAAGAGGTGTACAATAAGCAACCCTATTGTACTCTAGTTTGAAAATTACACAAACCCACCTAGCTATTTTGTGGTATTATACCATCTATATGCTAAGAGCATCTCCAAGGATGCTCTTTATTTTAAAAAAACATATTTTGTTCAATAGAGAACATCTTAGAGTATCTTCAATAGACTCTTTATTTAAAAAAACATCTTTTGTCTAATAGAGAGCATCTCAGATGATATTTAAATAGGTTAAAGGTACAAATAGAACCCTCTCTTTTGGGCTGATATTCAAATGAACTCTTAATTTTTTTTTTTTTTTGTCCCATTAAATTCTTGACCTTTCCAAAATGGCACATGTAAAACCATTCCTCTATATTTTATTAAACAAACGTTAAAAAGTCTGATGTATCAGGTGGGTCTCATTACTTGTGTTTTATATTGATATGAAAAAATAATTTTTAAAAAATTAAAAGTAATTAGATATAATAAACTGATCAAAGGAAATGAAAGTTTTTATATTTATATAATTTTCTTATGTAATTTTAATAAATTAATAACAAATTGTAATGAGTATATAATTTTTCTCTATAATTAAGTATAAAAAATAAATCAAAATAATTATATTACATGAAATATAATAAAATTTTAATATTTTATATAAGAAGATTTTTTTTTATAAATTATACTTTAATGTATAAGGACTAAGGAGTCATTTTATATTAAATTAAATTTGTAATATTTTAATTAATTAATTTATTTTATTAACTTTAAATTTCACAAATATTAAATTTTCTCTAAATAGTTTAAAAAATATTTATACAAAAATAAAAATTAATACGTAGGTGCATAGATTTTAATTTTTTATTTTTAACATCACTTGACAAAAATTTTAAATTATGATAGAGGGTTTTATATGTACCATTTTGAAAAGATTAAGGGTCTAATGGAAAAAAAAAATATTAAGGACTCACTTAAGTATCAGCTCAAATGAGAGGGTTTTATATGTACCATTTTGAAAAGATTAAGAGTCTAATGAGACTAAAAAAAATATTAAGGACTCACTTGAACATCAGCCTAAAAGAGAGTGTCCTATTTGTACCTTTGGCCTATAAAAAATTATCATTTTTTGGATTGGATTCAAGAAATTAGTTTATGACTTGTAAAAAATTACAGATCCCTATTTTCAACTTTTTCCACTATATTATGGCAAGTTGCAGCATTAATAGTTTTGTCTAGAGCTGCAATCGAGTAGAGCAGAGCAGAGCCGTGTTTTAACATGTTTAGGCTCGGTTCAATATTTTTTTTTTCGAACTCGAGCTTGAAATCATGTTCAAGTTTGGCTCATTTAAACTTGAGCCGAACTCGAGCTCAACTCGTTAATAAATTATAATTCAGCTAAACTAGAGTTCGATTCGTTTTAAAATTTATTTATAATTTATCAAAATGCTCAACATTCTAAATATTTATTTCTAATAAAATAATTATAACAAAAATTATCCAATCAGTGAAAAAAAAATTCAATCATAAAATTGAGCATTACATGTATTATAAAGATATTACTCCCTCCATTCCTTTTTATGTGTCGTTTTTTGTTGTTTCATAAAGATTAATAAATAATTAATTACGTTAAGTTCTAAAAATAAGATGACTAAATTACTCTTATTAATTAATAAAAAAGATATTTTTAAAGATTAGAATATTAGATTACATAATAAGGAATTATTAGATTATGTTAATCAGGAATATATATATTTTAGTCAAATTGAATTATCAAAAATTTTATAAGAGTATTAAAATATATTTTTTGGAGTGTCAAAATTATTAAGTTAATAATAATAATAATAATCAAATTGTTCACGAGCTGTTCACGAGCTTATTAATCGAGCATGTTCGTAAACTTATTATCGAGTTGTTCACGAGCCTAATCGAGTCGAGCTTTGCTTTGCTCAAACTCGGTTCGTTTATTAATCGAGTCTTAAAGTAAAGCTCAAACTTGACTCATTTATAAAATGAGCGGAACGCGAACGAATTTTTATCGAGCCGAACACCTAGCTACTCGCGAACAACTTGACTCAATTACAGCTCTAGTTTCTTCGAAGATAGGTAACTCAACAGAAATGGGCGGTGTTGACAACTTACATTGCCGATGGCAATATTTGACAGTGACATGCCGATGACGGTGACTGAAAATGAGTTTCAACTTTCAACAATTCAATATTCTAATTAGCTTTGATTGACTTTTTAAATTATTGTTTTTAAATTATTGTTCTTTATAAGAAAAGTAGCAAATTTGGTTGTATTAATTTATACTTTTAATTGAATGGTGTGGCCTGTATTTTTGCTAATTAAATGTGTCAATTTTAAAGATTCTTATTCTTTGGGTTAACTTTATTAGATTTATTTTTTCTTTTTTGTTATTATTTGTTTACAGAGATTTTTTTATTTTTTATTTTTTGGGTTTATTAAGATCGTTAGAGTTTATGTGTATGTAATAGATTTCTATAATTTTTATGGGTTAGGTGAAGAAAGAGAAAGTGTGATTGGTTTTAGCCTTTTAGGAGTAAATCTGTTATTTTCATTCATATAGAGGGAAAAATTAAAATATTAATTGAAAATTTTTTTTGTCACTAGATAAAAATTTTATTTACACATTAGTGAGTATAATTGCAAATCATTTGCAATTGCAAATTCAAATATCAACAAACTCCCATTATTAGTGAGCATCGAGCCCGAGATTTAGTCCAACAACTCTTTGTCTACCAATTTGCTGTGATGCTAATCATTTAGAGTGTGTTTGAAATTGCTGTTAGAGGTTAAAAAAGCATTTTTTAGAATTTTTTTGATTTAATTGATTGATTTTTATAATTTTTTATAAATTGTTTTTTCAAACCTGCTTTTGAAAAAAATATCAATTTACCTGCTTCTAAGTAAAAACAGTTTTGAAAAGCAATTTTAAAAATAATATAAATTTTTTTTTGTTAAAAAGCGTTTTTGCGAAACGCAATGTCAAACAGGACTTTAATAGAAATGTTTATCATTCAATTGATAAATATGTTAATTTTTCATTTTACTGATCAAAATTAAATTTTTAAGTTAATATTTTAAATATAATTTTTTAATGTACCGATCAAGGATACGTGAACAATCACTAAAAAATGATATCTAATTTTAGCAAATTTGCAAATTGAGATGATAATACCCTTTATTGATTGAAAAAGAAAGTGAATAAGAAGCAGAGAAATAAGCATGTGTTCCAGCACTAGGTGATTGACCCTCTCCAGACAATTCAAATGGCACATAATTACTTTCAGGAATTCCTAGCTATTCCATACAACACGAGAACTAATATCTCTCAATCGTCAGCTGGTTCGAGTAATTGGACTCTCTTCCTACTGCTGGGTTTATAAAAGTTAATTTTGATGCTTGTTTTAACAAAGGAACGGTTTAGCAGCCTTAGCTGTGATTTACAGGGATGAAAAAGGGAGGATGATTGATGGCATTTCAATTAAAAAACTCGCAAGATCCTCTATTTCAGCAGAGGCAAAAAGCCCTGATTCTTGCCTTGAAATTCGCCATGAGAGCAGGAATGGCGGACACAGAGGGCAAGGGGGGCCACCCCAGCCCCATAATTTTTTTAAATTACACTCAAATTTTTTAAATTTTTTTATATTTATCCTTCTAAATTTTTATATTTTTTTTATATTTGTTTTTTTTAAATTTTAATTTTTTTCCATATTTGTCTTTTCAATTTTTACTTTTACCTTTCTAACTCGTGAAATTTTTATAGGTAACATTTAACTCTATATTTTATGTAATTTTATACATATAGTTTTTATTTTATTTTATACCTTAAAATTTTTATTTTTATTTTTATATTTTTCCTTAAATTTTTTTTATACCTCTAGCTCTAAAAATTTTTATAATTAGATTTTATATTTAAATATAACTCTATAAAAAAATTGATAATACTAAATTTCGTCCTCCCTTCGACTAAAATCTTGTGTCTGTCACTGATACCATAAATTAAGTTTGGAATCATATCGTAAGAATCTAGTTGATGCTTTTACTGTTCTTGTGGAATTGGGGTGAGCATTCAGCCGGTTCTGTTTAAAACTGAACCAAACTGAAATAATCGAAATAACCGAAAGTAAGTTTTCCTCAAACCGAACTGAACCAAACTTATTGTGAAAATCAAATCAAACTGAACTGAAAAAATTCAGTTCAGTTTTTCGGTTTCACTTTTTTTTTATTATTATAATAAACTATATATATATATATATATATATATATATATATATATATATATTAAAATTTCAGTTCAAACCAATTTTTTTTTTTATAAAAACTAAACCGAACTAAAATTTAATTTGGTTATTATTTTAAAAACTAAATCAAATCAAACCTCTCAAAAAATCAAACCAAATTGAACCAATCAATTCAGTTCGATTTTTTAATTTCGGTTCGGTTTTACTCAACTTAATGTAGAAACAAACTTTTGGGAAATTCAGTATCTTCTGCAGCCTAGCTAAGGAATTTAGTTCCAATTTTGAGTCTTTTTATTTTTGTTGGATTAGGAGAAATGCCAATAAACCAGTTGATTGAGTAGCTAGAAATTTAATGAATAGTTTTCTATCATCTGTTTGGAATGTAATCCCACCTCTAAGCTTGGAAACTCTGTTAATTAAATTCAGATGTATCTGTTGTTTCTTAATGGAAAATTTCCTTTGGCAAAAAAAAAAAAACTATTTTACTTTTACGTAAATTAATAAAATAATAGTAAAAAAATCAAAATATAAATGTATACTTTTTGAAATTTCATGAGGTTGTAGTAATTTAATTAGTACATTAATATCTCATATGCCAATATGGTGAAGTTTTTTTAGTGAAAAACAATAAATAAAGTAATATCAATATTATTATTCTACGGTTCCAATGTTCCATTTGGTTGACTCACTTTTTCACTTTGTGCTTCTTTCAAAATATGTTTTATAAATTTTATTTCAATGAAAAGTACATACTATAATGAAAACTTATAAATTTTAAAAATATATATAAAAAAAAATCAATTTAAATACAAAAAAAAGAAGATAAGAAAATATAAAAAAATATATATTTTTTATTCTATATTACTATTCTACTAATAAAATTGCCCTTAATTTTTGTAGATTTAAACATTGCATTTATTTATTTATTTTTTTGTTATCTAGAGAAGCACTATTTTTTTTTTTTTTTTGGGGGGTTCTAAATAGGCTATACTTTTTGTCCTTCTTTCTAATGAATTGAAACTATATAGGATGCTTCAGTTAAAAATTTTAAAAAAATATATAGGATAATTTAATAATGGGCTATAATCACAGCCCAAATAATCCACAGATGAAATGGGCTGATCCGAAGTTCTGAGTGGAGAATGGAAAACGTATTATAAAATTAAATTAAATTTAGCCTATTTTCAAATCTAATTATTTATTTGTTAAAAAAAAAAAAAAAGTGAAACATTTATCTATTTATAGCCACTAGGGATATTTTCAAATAATCTTATGCATATAGTCATGAGACTAAATCTCTTATTTAAATTCCCACTATCCATCTTGTGTAATTTTAGGTATTGATCACAAAATTCAAACTCGAAATGGTAGGTTAAAGAGTAAATGTAGCTACCATTCAAACTATCCTCATGTGATTGTCAAATATTTATTTTTCAAACTCTATTATCCTTAATAATAATAAATAAATAAATAATTTATAACTTTCAAGCAAGTATAATTTTGCCTTTTCACAACTTGTAGGAAAATTTCAAATCTTACTAACATTAACTCCCTTTTCACAATGCTAAGAAAGTCTATGGAAATTTTAATTAAAGTATTTGTTGAATTAGATGATTTAAAGGGTTTTTTTTTTTTTTTTTTTTTAATTATAATTTCACATGCATTAACGTTTTTCATTTAAATTTGTGTATGTACGTGTGTAATATTGTTGTTGTTGTATGGTATGTATCTACTTTAATTGCTATCAATTCTCTAATGTAACCTGTAATATAATTTTAATTTTACACAGGATTTATTTTTTTACCATCATTTTTAAATTTTTATAACTTTACATTTGTAAGTTGTATAAACTATTGTGATCTATAAAATGAAATTTTCAATCTTAATTTTGAATAAGACTATTTTTAAAGTGAATGAAATTTATGTATATCTATTTTAACATTTATTTTCTAAAATGTACCTTTCATCTTAGAATTTGTATCAAAACTATATATTTTAAAATGGTATAAATTTATTTATCTATATTGCAATGGTAAATTAATATCTTTTGATAAAATATAATTTTGAACTTTGATTTTTTTTTAAAAAAAAAACCTAACCGTCTTCTCTCTCAATTTGTTTTTTGGTTTTTTCTAAAGTTTATTGTTTAAGTCACCGTTGCCCTTCATTCGGTCGATAGTGGTTCATTTTTCTTTATTGTGTTTAATTTTTATTTTAAATAAGAAATATATGTAAATTTGTGTCTTTCTATACATGGAATTAAGTTTGTTTTTTATTTATTTTATAAGTTTTATTATCAATTTTATGGGATTTAATAAGTTTTTTTTATTTTGTTTTTCTTTATGGAAGTTTGTTTGTCTTCCTTTATGGGAATTTGTTTGTCTTCCTTTATGGGAGTTTGTTTGTCTTTCGTCATAGGAATTAAGAGAAGTTTGAATCTGATATTTAGAAGATCGAACTCATTTAAAGACAATAAAGTCGATTTGCGATTTAGTATAGCCACCTAGTGGAATGTGTTTCTTGTCGATATACTAAATGCAACAAAGGTGCTGTATACAATTGTTCTATCAACACGATCAATGAAACTCATAAGAAAAATTCATCTTTATAACAAGATTTATATGCACTTCTTGAACGCAATTAAATTTACTTTTTTTTTTCTAAGTTGTACTGATTAATCGTTATTAATGAAATATTCATTTTATTTAAAAAAAAAAAACCTTTAATTTTTATCCCAAGAGCATTTTATTTATTTATTTATTTTATAATATAGGTATCTAATTAACTTAAACTCATAAATAGTGTGTGCTTTCAATTAAATTCAAATCCAAAACTTAATTTTGTATCAATACTATTTTTAAATTGGCAAAACACATCTTTAAACTCTTGAACTTTCATAGATTTGATTATAGAGCACCTGAAAATATATTTGTCCACATCAAACCCTCATACTTTAATTTTTTTCATACATTGAAGGACTTTTAGATAGGGTTAGCAAGAGTGAAATACACGTGCTTTAAAAGTGCGTAATGGCTCTTAGGATGCATGACTGAAATTCAGACTTGTGACTAAGAAGCTGACAAGGAAAATGAAAAAATAAAACTAAATAAAAAGCACAAATTAAAATTAAAAATAACATCGTTATGGCACAAAGGAATAGCCTTTCCATCTAAGAACCCTAAATCGATTAAGAGGATATCAAATCCCATTATCATAGTAGCCTTCTCAATCTTTCTTCTTTAACATTACAAAAAAAAACATAATAAACCGACGAAATTTTTCGTCTGTAATTAGATAATTTCAGTCGATAATACAGTTTACCGATAAAAAAATTTAATCGGTATTAGGATTGTTGGTAAATTATTTTTATGTTGTCGGTAAACATCAAAATAATTTGTCGGGGTTACAATTTACCGATAGAAATTCCCGTCAGTAATTTTGTAAATATTTTTTTAAAAAATAAAACATTCCTTTGGTAATTTTGAATTTTTTTTAAAATTTTCTTGTAATCCGTTGGTAAAGTTTTTTTTTAAAATAATTATATTTTTTGAAAAAAATTAAAATAATAAATTTTGAATTTTTTTTAAAATTTTCTCGTAATTCGTCGGTAAAGTTATTTTTTTAAAAATACATATTTATATTTTTTTTAAAAATAATAATTTAAAAATTAAAATTAAAAAATAGAGAAATTATAATATAAATTAAGAAGGCTAAAAAATATTCAAAATGACTAAAATTAAAAAAAAATAATTATTATATTTCAAAACTAAAAAAAAATAAAATGAACCTAAAAAAAGAGAGAAAGATGATAATAAAAAGAAAGAGTCGGATAAATTAAAAAAATTAGTAAGATAAATAATTTACTAAATTTATTTTATAGTTTACTAAATTATAAAATAAATTTAGTAAGCATAAAAAATTAAATTTAATATAAAAATTTATTAAAATTTTTTTCATAACCACATTATTACATTTTTTATGGTATAAAAAAATATAAGAAATATAAATAATAATGTATAAATCTAAGAAAATTGGAATAAATTAAGTTAATATATTTTTTTCCATTGAAGGGTTTGAAATTTAAGAAGTAAAATAGGAAAAAAGAAAAAAAAAAGAAAGAAAGAAAGAAAGAATAAGATAGAAAGAGTATAAAAATATTAAATGAGAAAATGAAAAAGAAAATAATGAAAAAGAAATAAGATAAGTGATGAAAAAAATTAAGAAATAATTAAATGAGAAAGAAAGAAAAAAGAAATTTTATTTGTGAGAAATTGAAAGAAGTATGAGAAAAAGATAGGAAGTGAGAAAGATAAATTAGAATGTGAAGGAAAATGATGAGAAAGAGAAGAAAATTATTTTTATAATTTTTTTTTATGCAATTTATCGACAGATTTCGGTTGGTAAATTTTTCAAATAAAAATTTGGAGGAAAATTTTCCTCAAAAATTTTCATTTACTTATGAAAATTTGGTCGGTAATTGATTTTTTTTTTAAATTTAGTGAAAATTTCCTTCCAAAATTTTCATTTACCGATGGAATAATTGATTTTTTTTTTTAATTAGTAAAAATTTGGAGAAAATTTTCCCTTCAAAATTTTCATTTATTGACGGGATTTCCGTCGATAATTGATTTTTTTAAAAAAAATTTATTGAAAAGTTAGAGGAAAATTTCCCTCCAAAATTTGGTGCCCATTTTACCGACAGAATATTTCGTTGGTAAATTAAAAAAAAAGTTTTGCTCTCCAATTTACCAATAGAATATTCCATCTGTAAATTAAAAAAAAATTTGGTCTCCATTTTACAGATGGAATATTCCATCAGTAAATTTTAAAAAAAATTAGTTTTCTATTTACCGACGAAAATTTCTGTCAATAAATTATCACTAATTTATTGTACAAAATTTAAAATACAGTTTGGATTTAACGTGAAGAGTTGGGAAGCTAAAAGAGGGGCACAAACCGAAAAGGAAGGGAGGAGTCTTGGAAATAAAAAGAGTCAATTTTGGAGAGGAAAAGTAGGCACAAATAAAGAGTATAGGGTAGATTAAAATTATTCTTGAGGAAATTAGAACAATGGAATTAGCTAATCTTTGAGGTTTTTCACAATTTTTGGAAGAAGCAATGAGAGCAATTCAGCCTTGGATTTTCCAGCTTGTGGATCACTTTAGAGTTTCTTCCTAAACTTATTTCTTTCAATTTTTCTTGAATTGAACATGTTATTTTATTTGATTTATTCAATTAATTGTTTTTTTTTTGCCACAATTCAATTAATTGTTTCATTTCTTCAATTATGAGTAGCTAGATTTATTTGTCTAGGGTTTAGATGGAAATTGATTGATTGCTTTTGAATTCATATATACTTTGTTTTTATTCTCATTGATTGGAATTATATTATTTTCTTTGGGCTTTAAGAGTGTGAATGATCGGCCACCATTTTCATTATCTAAGGTACTATATGATGGAGAGAAAGTAGAAGTATAGTGTTAGTTCAAGGAGAAAATAAACTTAGGAGATATTACTTCATAAACATATGGGTATGCATAGATGGTGTTAGCTCTATATTTTCCAATGAACTTGATCTAATTTCTTGCAACCACGACAATAGGTATAAGATTAGAGTCGAGTATTAACAATTTACCTCGATAGAGGACTTTGTTTGGGTAAGGGAAAATCATCTTTTAATTCCAATTAGTTCGAATGATTACATAAGTATATATGAACCATTAGTTTTGAGAATCAATTGAAGTTTAAACCCTAGGTCGTTTTCCATTTGATTTAATTCTTGAATTATTAGTTTGCTTAATTTTTAGTAATTGTTAATTCATTTACATTCTATTGAATTACTCATCTTAATCTGAATTTTTATTTGATTAAATATTAGAAAGATTATAAATTTGGTACTTAAATTCATCTCTCTGTGGGATTGACAAAACCATTTTACTCATTAAAACTATTTGTTACAATTGTCTCGTACACTTGCGGTGCAAAAAGAGCGAACAAGTTTTTGGCGTCGTTGCCAGGAAGACGACATTTTGATATCAAAATTAATAAAATTTATAGTAATTTAATCTTTTTTTATTTAATAGTTGTGTTTAGTTGTTGTCTTTACAGGAACTCCAAGAGTTTATGAGAAGCAACAAATTTGTTGAATTAGTTCCTTTCAATCTTGAAATAGAGAAGACTTGTAGAGCCAACAATAAAAGAAAAAAAGAAAGACTCGATGAACTCAACCAAGCCATTGAAGAAGAAATCATAGAAGAGGAGGAATAAAAGTTGTTACTTGGTTGGGTAAAAGAAGAAGTACACCTTGAAGAAGAGAACCTAGAGAGACAAGAGCAATTTCCAATGGGTGATAACCGGAATCAACCCTTGAGATCTTATGCCCTTCCAAATGCTCAAGGGATTCGAGCTCCAATCGAGAGGCCAGTTGTGGAGGCCAACAATTTTAAACTGAAACCAACTCTAATTCAAATGGTTCAGCAATCAAGATTTGAAGAAATCGACCATGAGGATCCCAATGTTAATCTGGCGCAATTCCTTGAGATTTGTGACACCATCAAGCTTAATGGGGTCTCCGAAGATGCAATTAGGTTGAGGTTATTTCCTTTTTCTTTAAAGGGAAATGCAAAATCATGGTATGGAGGCTTAAAAGCAGGCTCCATTTCTACATAAGCGGACATGATAAAAACCTTTTTGGCTAAATACTTCCCTTCAGGGAAGATGGCAAGGCTGAGACATGATACTACAAGCTTTATGATGCAGGATGGGGAATCTCTTTATGAAGCATGAGAGAGATTCAAATAATTGCAGCGAAGATGCCCACACCACGGTCTACCTAATTGGCTAATTGTTCAGACTTTTTACAATGGATGAACCACTTATATTAAATTTCATAATGATGCAGCTGCATGTGGTGCTCTCATGGACAAAAATGTTGATGAAGCTATTCAATTGCTTGAGAGTATGGCGGTCAATAATTATCATTGGTCTAATGACAAGAGAAACCAAAAGAAGGTGGCAGGAATCCATGAAGTTGATGTTTTCACAGTGTTGAATGCTAAGGTTGATATGATTGCAAAGAAGCTAGAAGTTATGCCTATTAAGTCCCAAGTAGCTTAAGTGATGAGCTGTGATTTTTGTAGGGGAGGACACGCGAGAATGGAGTGTTATCATAATGAGCAGGTGAATTATGTATCAAACCAAGACCAAAGACCCCAAAATTATTCTTTTTCCAATACTTATAATCCAGGTTAGAGAAACCATCGAAATCTTTCATGGGGTAATTCGAGTAACCAAGGCTCAAATTCCAACAACCAATGGGGAAACACTTCAAGCCAACGCCCACCATATCAGCCACTTTACCAATAAAGAAACCACTAAAATACTAAACCTATGAACCCAAGTCATCAATTGAATTAGTCTTAGAGAAGTTTATGAGTTCAACTCACAAGAGGTTTAAGAAAATGGAAAAGCATCATGATAGATTGTAGGCAAGAATTGATCAGCTCAGCACTCAAAACAGGAACCTTGAAGTACAAATTGGTCAAATAGCTGATTCTTTAAGAGGAAGAGAAAGAGGAAATTTGCCAAGTAGAACTTAAAGTAACCCTCGTGAGCATTGTAATGCAGTTATTTTAAGAAGTGGGAAGCAACTTGAAGACCTTCCAGTAAAGAAGAGGGTTGTTCCAATTGAAGAGAAAGAGGAGCCGAGAAGGATGAAGTTGTGGAAATGCAACCACAACATGCTAGAGTAAAAACCAAGAATGATGAAGTCGAAGAAACATCAAGAGAGAAAGAGGAAGAGACTAAGGTGTTGCCTAAACCATATGTCCCTCCTGTACCATTTCCCCAAAGGTTAAGGAAGAACAAATTAGATCAGCAGTATGAGAAGTTTCTTTCCATCTTCAAGCAACTACACATCAACATTCCATTTGTAAAGGCATTGGCATAAATGCCCACCTATGTAAAGTTTTTGAAGAAGTTGTTATAAAATAAGAGAAGTTTAGAAGAGCAAGCTACAGTTGCCCTCACTGAAAATTGCAGTGCCATCATTCAGAAGAAACTACCTGAGAAGTTGAAAGATCCTGGAAGCTTTTCCAATCCATGTGTTATTGGAACCATTGAGTTTGTTAAGGCTTTGTGTGACCTTGGGGCAAGTGTAAGTTTGATGCCTCTTTCTATTTGTAAGAAATTGGGACTTTGAGAACTTAAGAAGACAAGAATAACTCTGCAATTAACTGATCGATCTGTGAAGTATCCGGTTGGGATCGTTGAAAATGTTCTTGTGAAGGTGGGAAAATTCTACATTCCCATGGATTTTTTTATCTTGGATATGGAGGAGGATACTGAAATTCCTCTCATTCTTGGAAGACCATTTTTGGCAACATCAAGTGCCTTGATTGATGTCAAGGAAAGTAAACTCACTTTGCGAGTTGGGGAAGAAATGATTGAGTTCAACATTGCCAAGGATGTTGAATACCCATCATTCACAGATACATGCTTTCGGGTAGAAATTCTTGATGAAGTGGTTCAAGAAGAGCTTGACAAAAGTTGTTTAGAAAACCCTCTTGAAGATTATCTTACCTAAATTTCCACCATTGAAGATGGAAACATTGAAGTTGTAGCATGGGCAAAAGTTTTAGAAGCACAAAAGCAAGTGTCTTATGGGAAGAGGAACAATTTTGAAAAATTGCAAAAAGGGAAGCAATTGCCAAAGCCCTTTATGGAAGAAGCTTTAGTTCTTGAGCTGAAACCTCTTCCAACTCACTTAAGGTATGCATTTCTTAGTCCTAATGAAACTTTACTCATTATTGTGAGTGTTAAATTGACTCCACCCCAATTAGAGAGAACTTTGAGAGTAATTAAATAGAGAATTAAGGCAATTGGGTGGAGTATAGCTGATATTAAAGGGATTAGCCCATTGATTTGCATACATAAAGTCTACATGAAAAGTGATCATAAACCTACTATAGAGAGTCAAAAAAGGCTAAACCCTAATATTAAAGATGTTGTGCAAGCTGACATTCCTTGAAGTTAGGAGGTAAAAACGTCCAACTAAGACGACGTTAAAGAAGAGCTTCTTGGGAGGCAACCTAAGGTTTTTAATTTCTTGCATTGATTTTTCTTTATTTTTAGCATATAAAAAAAAGGAAAGAAAAAAAATATTTATATAGTTAGTTTCTTTTTCCATTTGTTATTTAATTTTCTTTTGAGTTATTTTCTGTAGTTTATTTGAGGAGCTGAATCTTTAGTGAAGCGAAGAGGTACAAAGCATGTCCAGTATAAGAGAGTAAATTCTAAATTTGTATATATTGATACTTGCATGCTTTAAATTTTGTGTTTTTCTTTTGAGTTGGTTATACATGTTTGATTGGTACTTAGGGGGGTAATTAGGTTATGGTTATGCACATGGTCTCATAAATTTATTAAAATTTTGCAAATTATTTATTCATTTTGTGTGAAAGATTTTGATCGGATCTGCATTTTGGTGTACAATGTTGAATACAGCATTTCCAGGTGTGCATAAGCTTGTGTAAATCCAAATGCACAACTTTGTGCAAGTTAAGTAATAGTGCAAAGCTTGAGCGATTAAAAATGCACAACCCTTATGCACATGAAAAAGGCTACTACCATTTTTGGGCTATTTTTGAGAAAATTGCACAGGCTTGTGCACTTCAGGTGCACAACCACATGACATGTAGGGTTTAAAAGCTAAATAGGAGGGACCCATCTTTCTCTTTCTCTTTCATTTTCTTTTCTAAACCTAATCGCCCCTTCAATTTTTTTTCCTCTTCTCCTCAAACCTCATAGCCACCGACCACTAACCCCCTTCAACTATTCACCGCTGATTATTTTGTTTTGTCTATGGGTATTAGCCGGAAAATGAGAGAGAGATGTTCAATAATAAAAAAAAAAAATCAGTATTTGAATACCCAAATTCTCCATAATCGGTATCTCCATTCCACTTCACTCACCATGTATCCCCACAAATCAATACTCAAACAATATTACACAAGAAAGACCAAGGATGCATCCAGTTCTCCATCTAAAATTTCACCACTTCTCCTACACACCCACCACCTTAGGCTGTCTCATATGATTGTCCCTCCCAATTTGCTTTTCACTGGTTTATTTTGGTATAGTAATAGATATTAGGGACAATGTCCAATTTAAGTTTGGGGGAGGGAAACACTTTATTTTTGTTTTTAGTTTTCATGCATTTTAGTACTTTTATGTTATCTTACTTATTATGAATTTTAGTTGTTTATTTTGGATTTATTTTGGATATTTAAATTTAGTGAGTTGGTTTAAATTTTTAGTTTGTTTCCATTTCTTTTGTTATTTCTTGCTTGCAATGTTTTGTTTTTCTCATATTTGCTTGAACTTAAAAATCGTTGTGCAAATTATTGATTAATGTGAATTTTGAGGATTAATTGTGAATTGGTAATGGTGAATGATTGATTGGCTTGATGATTATTTTGATAAGATTGATTGGAAGCCGATGATGGGCCATGATTGATATTGTTGGAAAGTTATTGAAGTGCTACAGGTTTGATTGTGCTTTGTATGAGAATTTATTGTCTTGAGGTTATATTTTAATTTTTTTGCATTTTAAACTTTTGCATGGATAGTATAAATGTTTACTTAGAGAGGGCTTATGCACTCTTTTTATCTTTATGTTACCTCGTCTGTCTTAGAACATATCATTCAAGTCATTGAGGCGAAATTTAAATCCATTTTAGATAAAGGAAATGATTTAAGCATTTTTGTGTAGCCAAACCCATATATCCACCCTTATTTGTTAAAAACTTTCCCCTAGTTTGTCCCTTTTGAGCCATTTTAAAATTTTTAGCTTTAGTTTCTTTGGAAATTTTAACTCCATTTTTTTCTATTCTTGTGTATGAGATTATTTGTTGAGTTATATGAGTTTGAGTAACTTTATGTCATTAGAAATTGCACAATAAGCTTGAGGTTATAAACTAACTCTGTGGTATTTGGTAATATTCTTTGAGTGAAAAAAAATTAAAAAAATAAAAATAAAAATAAATTGTATAATCTGCATTAAGTTTGGGGGGAATAAGCATGGTTATGTTAAAATTGTTTATATATAAATGCAGTCCCTTCAAGTTAAGTGATTAATGATGACCTCAACGAGTGAATTAAGAATTTAGTGTGTAAATAGTCATCTTTTGTAGCTACTCAATTTATTAGCTTAGCAAATTTTCTCATTTTTGTGTATTTAGCGTTTTCGTTGTTAGCCATTACCCTTTAAAACTCCGTTACAAGCCAATAAAGTCCTTTTGAAATTATGGATTTTATTAGCGAAAATGAATTGAATGGTTATGCCTATGAGATAGATGAATTCTTGAATATCTAAGAGGTTTCTAAGGACAGAATTGTGTGTATATGCCTATCTGAAGTGCAATAATATCCATATTTTTAGTTTTTGTGCAAACAATGTCTTTATGCGATCAATGGATGATTTAATTCAAATACATGGTACTTTCCCTATGGTTCTTTTGTGCTTGAAATTCAATTTCAATCTTTGGAGGTTTCTCTAATCTATCTAGTCCATTTAGTTGTTGATCATTTTCACCATTGAGTTGAGTTGCTTGAGGACAAGCAAACCTTTAAGTTTGGGGGAATTTGATGTGCTGAATATTTACCTTAATAAATTATGATTTTTTCCCTACATTTGAAGTGTTTTTAATTGATTATTGGTTGAAATCCCTCAAAATTCCATTAATTCTCTTATTGAATGATTCTAATAAGTTTTTGTAGAAGTTGGTGTTTTAGAGTTGAAATGGAGCAAGGATGAAGCAATTCTAGAAAGCATAAGCTTGTGCACACATAATGCATAAGCTCACTGCAGGCTCTTACCTTCAAGTCTCCAGCCCAGAAAGCACAAGGTTGTGCACCAGATAACGCATAAGGTTGTGCACTAAAGAACGCACAAGCTTATGCGCCAGTGACAACTGTACAAAATTTAAAATACAGTTTGGATTTAAAGTGAAGAGTTGAGGAGCTAAAAGAGGGGAACATACCGAAAAGGAAGGGAAGAGTATTGGAAATAAAAAAGAGTCGATTTTGGAGAGGAAAAGTAGGCAGAAATAGAGAGTATAAGGTAGACTAAAATTATTATTGAGGAGATTAGAACAATGGGATTAGCTATTCTTTGAGATTTTTCACAATTTTTGGAAGAAGCAAATAGAGTAATTCAGCCTTGGATTTTTCAGCTTGTGGATCACTTTAGAGTTTCTTCCTAAACTTATTTCTTTCAATTTTTCTTGAATTGAACATGTTATTTCATTTGATTTATTCAATTAATTGTTTCATTTCTTCAATTATGAGAAGCTAGATTTATTTGTCTAGGGTTTAGATGGAAATTGATTGATTGCTTTTGAATTCATATATACTTTGTTTTTATTCTCATTGATTGGAATTATATTATTTTCTTTGGACTTTAAGAGTGTGAATGATTGGCCACCATTTTCATTACCTAAGGTATTATATGATGGAGCGAAAGTGGAAGTATAGTGTTAGTTCAAGGAGGAAATAAACTTAGGAGATGTTACTTCATAGACATATGGGTATGCCTAGGTGATGTTAGTTCTATATTTTCCAATGAACTTGATCTAATTTCTTGCAATCACGACAGTAGGTGTAAGATTAGAATTGGGTATTAATAATTTATCTTGACAGAGGACTTTGTTTAGATTAGGGAAAATCACCTTTTAATTCTAATTATTTTGAATGATTACATAAGTATATATGAGCCAATAGCTTGAAAATCAATTGATCTAAACCATAGGTTGTTTTCCATTGAATTTTGTTAATTCTTGAGTTGTTTGTTTGATTAATATTAGTTCATTTATATCTAATTGAATCGATCATCTGTATCTAAATTTTTATTTGATTAAATATTAGAAAGTTTATTAATTTGGTACTCAAAATCGTCTCCTTGTGGGATCGACAAACCTTCTTTACTCTTCAAAACTATTTGCTACAATTGACTCGTATACTTGCAGTAAGAAATTAGCGAACAAGTTTTTGGCGCTGTTGCCAGGGAAATGGTGTTTTGATATCAAAATTAATAAAATTTCTGGTAATTTAATCGTGTTTTATTTGATAGTTTTATTTAGTTGTTGTTTTTACAGGTGCTCAAAGTTTTATGAGAGGTAAAAAATTTTGTTGAATTAGTTCTTTTCAATCCTGAGATAGAGAAGAATTATAGAGCTAACAACAAAAGACGGAAAGAAAGGTTGATTCAAGAAAGATTATGAGAGTCTAGTCTTATTAGTTGAAGAAGAGGTTATAGAAGAAGAAGCTGAGCAAAAGTTCTTACTTGGTTGGGTAGAAGAAAAAGAACACCTTGAAGAAGAGAACCAAGAAGCCGAGCAAGAGTTCTTACTTGGTTGGGTAGAAGAAGTACACCTTGAAGAAGAGAACCTAAAGGGACAAGAGCAAATTCCAATGGGTGATAATCGGAATCAACCCTTGTGAGGATATGCCCTACAAAATGCTCAAGGGATTCGAGCTCCAATTGAGAGGCCAGCTGTGGAGCCAACAATTTTGAGCCGAAACCAGCTCTAATTCAAATGGTTCAACAATCAAGATTTGAAGAACCGACCATGAGGATCCCAATGTTCATTTGGCTTAGTTCCTTGAAATATGTGACACTATCAAGCTTAATGGGGTTTGCTAAGATGCAATCAGGCTGCGTCTATTTCCTTTTTCTCTCAAAGGAAATGCAAAGTCATGGTATAAAAGTCTAGAAGTAGGGTCTATTACTATTTGGCCGGAGATGACAAGAAAATTTTTAGCCAAGTGTTTTCCACCAGGGAAGACAGCAAGACTGAGGCATGAAACCAATCTAATTGTTAACCGTTCCATTTAATCATCATTCTAGGAGATCGAACACAATTCATGATATTCCTAACCCAATCATCATATAAAACAATATCATCTAAAGTATTCTGAATGAAATCCCAATTGAGACGATCCTAAGCTTTCTCCAAATCAATCTTGCTAACCATTGTGCCTTTTCCTTTGCTGGGTTTACACATAGAATTTAAAACATTGTCACGACCCGAATTTTGAGCCACGACGATCCTAGGGCATGGGTAGGCTTAAGGCCACCAAAAACCCATAGTAACCTTACCAATCAATCATCTATATGGTATCATGCAATCTAATCACATACAATCTCCCAAGAGCTAAACCTGATAATCATGCTAATCCATACTCATCAATAACATTCATAATTCATATATAAATATTCTTATTACATCTTAAATCATCCATAGCTTAATTCCTTGCCAAAAGAATACCATTATTGCATGTACCATGAAGCATCTAAACGTTTACATCATCATCGATACAAATAATAAATATGAGAAATTGAGCTTTACATTAATCACTTAAATTTTCGAGGAAGAAGAAGAACGCCTTGGAAACTGAATTGATAAACTATAACTCACCTGAAAAATAGAATCACTAATGAGATAAAGCAGTGAGTAAAGATTATACTACCATAACCTGTGAAGCTTGGTGATTCAAAGTCGGTTTACAATGACAGTTCATGGTTCATCAATCAATAACAATAAGCAATAGGTTCAATATCAATATTCAAATGGTTCAAAATCAATAACCAATCATTTCAATAATATCAATCGATTGGGTCAATAACAATAACATATCATGTTTAGCAGAAACATATCAATACAGTAAGAGTATTAAGTAACTATGTCGTAATGTTTTCCATATAAAATGGCATTATGCTCAAAGGCATTACCGAGAACTGAGGTATAGAACTTATTCATCAAATCAAAAGAAGTAGAGGCTCATCTTTTCAGAGCATACCTTCAATTCTATATAAGATTGATCAGATCTCACGGCTAGGGCGACAAGCCCTCCCTAGCTAGGACATGGATACTTTACTCTATCCACCATAGTACACTGTGCACAATGGCTGATGTTTTACCTCACATTAGAATTAGGGATTTCTACTTTCAGTTCATAATCATATAAAGGTGTACAATGGTAAACAATAAACATGGTTTCAATTCAATATCAAGAAGAATTATCATTTGGGTTCATGTATACAATAAAATGGAATATCACAATGGTTAATTCAAATAGTATTTATCAATAAATAATTTGGAGGTCATGAAAGAATTAGGCATTTATGCCTTAAGGTTCAAACACAACCATAATAGTATAATTATCACTCACCTCAATCAATGAACATCCCAAAATGGCTTGCAATCAACCTCTATAGCAAGCAAATATGATGGTCATATCCTTCATCATCATCATCTCTTCTATCTCTATGAGGAGCTACATATACCCAATCATAGAAATAGCAAATAAATTAATTGTAACACCCCGACCCTGTGTTCACTTTGAGTATTGAGGTTGAAGGGAAGTGATCGGAGTAGGAGCAAAGGAGTATAGATGATGGTTGTGAAAATCAGAGAACTGAACGGGTATCGGTCTGAAAATCGAGCCCCTGACTGTATGAAATAAAGTAGGGGATATTAGGAAAAGCATCAGAGGAGCTATATTTGACATGGAAACAAGTGAAATGAAAAGTGTAAGAAGGAAAATAGAAAGTTAGAAATTGAAACCCTAAAAAAGATACGGGTTTGGAAAATTCAGGTGTTAACTTCAAGATCGATAAATTCCGATTTCGAAAATGATTTCTAGATTTTATTTGTAGAATTTATATAAATATGAGGACATTAGAAGTGATGGAATGTAAAAATTGAATTAGAGATGGGCATAGAAAATACCTAAGTGAAATCGTTACGCAAAGCGCGAAACTGATGGATTCTGACTCGGAGATTTTTAATTAAATCTTGATTGAGAGAATTTAATAGGAGAAATGTTGATTAGGATACTAGAACCCTAAAAATTAGATTAAAAATAATTTTAGACTAAAACTAAAAAGAGTAGTAAAATTGTAGGCAAAAAGGGCAAAAAGGTAATTTTCTTTTAAAAGATAATCATTATATTTGACTAAGAAAATAAATAAAAAATTTATATAATAAAAAGAAAAATAAAAACATGTGTCATGGCCAGCCAATGATGATGGTGATCCAAGGTAGGAGAATTTGCCAAAAGAAAAAGAAAAAGAAAAAGAAAATATATAGATAGGTAAGATGAGAAGATAGTCTCACCTTCTCATTCTAGCAACTTTCTTGTAAAGGAAAGGAAGAGAGAAAAGAAAGAGATAGCAAGAGAAAAAAGAAGAAAAAGAAGAAGAAGAATGAAATAATTTTTAAGGTAAGAATATGAATTAATTTAATTATTCTCATCTATATATATGTGTGTGTTGTTTGATGATGATTAATTGTGATATTGTGATTATTGATGGTGTGGTTATGATGAATGGATTGGGGGATGGAGAAAAGAGATTTTGAAATTGAGAAAAGATGAATTAATAAGTGAAAAAGATATAATTGAGGTAGTTTTGGTAGAAATGAGTAAGAAATAAAAGAATTAGATGAAGGAAGTAAGAAACAAGAGGAGACAAATTTAGGATTTGAAAAGTACTGGAACTTGAGAGGGAAAATTGAACACTTTGGAGCACGAATTTGAAGAAAGTCAAAACATCAAAATTGTATCTTAATATATTTAGTTTATTTATCTAGAAGAAAGTTTAAGCTAATTCTTGTTATTTTTGGAGATATGGAAAAGAGAAAGAAACTACTTCCTGCAGACTTACCCTGAGATTTCAGAAAGTTTGAAGCCAATTTAGAGTATCTTAAAATGCGAATTTGAAAATGAGTAGAACATAAGAAATAAACCTTGATATGTATTCTAAATTATATATAAATTTCAGAGCAAAAATCCAAGTATATTGGGAGATATATGGGAATTTCTAAACTGTGATAGGCTATATAGACTGACAGAATTACTGATATTAACCCTTAAGTTGGACGACCTTAGAAGAAGAAATAAGTTGAGATCAAAACTATTGAAATGTACCCTTATAAGTATTGTTTCATATAAAAAAATAATTGTTCCATTTGGAGTAGTTTAGCTAAAGAAATAGCAAAAACAGTAAGGCTGGGTCATGACAGGATCCTATAAATAAGTTTTAAACTTTAATATTTTAATGAACTTGCTTATGCAAATTAAACTTATTGACTGCATGTATTATGTGTAGAGAATCCTGAAGAGGAAGGAAATCCTCAACTAGAGTAATTGAAGGAAAGTTAGTAAAGACAAATGCAAACAAGTGAGTGTATTCTACACTTTTATGTACATGGAATTGTCATTTGTTTCTTTGATTGAATTGTCCATATTGTTATTCATATCTAAATCTTTACTCAAAATTGCATTAAAAATCATATCATATTTCCTTTGACAGTGATATTGTACATTATCCGAATTCCAACAGAATTCTAGTGTTGTAGTGCTCCATTGATTTTTTCTATTTATATTTTCATATCTATTAGTGAATTAAATTTTTCTCAGTGTTAATTGAACATTCTTTGAAGTACCAAAAATGGTATAGTGTTATTGTTCTTAATGCAGAGATCCCTTTTTTCTGGTGTGGGAACACCATACTTTGTGCACAATGAAGTGACCCTTGCTATGAGGTGTTTTGAATACCCTAGCAGCAAGGTCTAACTAACCTTACGTTGTGGTATTGCTCCAAAAGAAGAGCCTCTGCCACTAGTGAAATTGTTGATGAGTAGTGTTGATAAATTCCGCTCTCATCTAGTGAATCTAGATTTCTGCTGAACCTTAGTGTCAGTGATATCGATATTGCCTACATTGTTATCGTTCTTAATATTGTCATTCTTTCTACTGAACCTTAGTGCCAGTGTTATTGATATTGCTATTCTTTCTACTGAACCTTAGTGCCAGTGTTATTGATATTGTTATTCTTTCTACTAAACTTTAGTGCCAGTGTTATTGATATTGCTATTCTTTCTACTGAATCTTAGTGTCAGTGTTATTGATATTGTTATTCTTTCTACCGAACCCTAGTGCTAGTGTTATTGATATTGCCTTTACTGCTATCGTTTTTAATATTGTCATCATTGTTATATATATCTATATTGAATCTTTGATCTTATTGTGAAACCAAATTGTAGTGAATCGAGTGAACCGACCCCATGTGCATAATTGTTTAGAATGCATTCACCGAGTTTTACTCACTCCCCTTCCCCTGTTTTTTTTTTACAGGAATAGAGGTTTATCAGTGCAGCTCAAGTTTAATTATTTACTTGATGCTAGAAGTCAATGTAAGGAAATGATAATGTATTTTGAAGATTGTATAATTAGTTGTAAGAAAACATATGTAAATAAAATTAGTGTGATATCTAG
>CATKHJ010262065.1:0-20381 GCA_949750685.1 Vernicia montana
TCTGACATTGAACCAAAGGCAAATTTACCCTGTAAATCATAAAAAATCAAATATCAGTAACTACCTTCTGCATGGCCGCCACGTGCTCATAATAAAAGATGACCGATTCACATTGCCTATTTTGGCTTTGACTGGGTCCTATCGTAAGCCTGCCTAAACCAAGGCAACACGTAACACTCCCCAATTTTAACAAAACCTCTCCTTGTTTTAAGCTAACTAAAATCTAAATATATACAACTATTTCAATTTTTTATTTTTCAAAAAAATAATAATAATAATAATTTTCATTTTTTTTTTTTTTTTTGACTCAACGTTGCCAAACAAAACCATAATCGAAAAGAAGCAGAAATCGCCTCTTGTTTTCTCCTTCTCTTCTCATCTTCTTTTCTATCTCTAAAAACTTAAGCTCTGTTTCTTAATGGCATTTTATTTATCTTCTTTACCATTAGGTGCTTTCTCTCTCTTTTTCTCCTTAATTGATAATTATCAGTTAATCAATTTACTTTATAATTGTATTTAACAAGTTTAATCGTTTTTGGATTGAACATGTTGTTCAAGTAATTAAAACTGTAAGATCGATCTATACATGAGCTTGAATTTTTTATTTTTATTATTTGCAGGTTAAGCTATATAATTCTTGAATTGGAAATAATCTAATAAATGTCAACGATATAGAGGTCAAGGACTCGTAAGGTATAATAAACACCAAAATAATCGAAGAGATAAGAAGTGGACAAGCTGTAATTTCAAGCAACAATATGGGCTACCTTAATTCAGTCCTGTCATCTTCAAACCAGGTTTATGCTGATGCGCCGGTCAGCGGTGGCGGTCTCAGGTAACTAAACCTTTTTTAATTGTCTTATTAATATATGGTTAGATCTAGAAATGTTTTGGTTTGATCCTTTGGTTTATGATCTTTGGTGGATTAATCCTCTTAATTGTTTCTTTTACAATATTCATGGTTGAATTGTTTGTAATTGTAAATATATTTTGTTTATTGTCCGATTGTGTGAATTTGTTAAATTATGATGTTATTTTCTTGCTTTAATTGCTAATGTGTTGGTTATGTCAAGATCATTGTTAATTGGTTTGGTTTGTTAAATTTATTAGGTAAGTATATTTGTTTAGAAAGGATTAATCCTAATATGGGTTTATTTTTAAAGCTAAACAATCTCATCAATTTCGCTCCTCATAGAGAAGGATTTTGTTGTTTTGTTCTTATATATAAGAGCATAGCCATGCAGTAATTCTTATTTTGATTGATTGTTTAGGTGGCATTTTTTTCTTACTGGGAAACATATAAGATAATGAAAAGAAATGATAGAGAAAAAGAATTAAATGTTTGGTGATATGCATTAGGATTTTGTTGTTGCTTCTTTTTAGGTAACTGTAATTTACATGGATATGAATCTCAATAAATTTCATATATTTTTTGAAAAGGTCTATGTTATTATGATTTTCTGTTCCAATTGTCAGTTTCGCAGCAGCTTATCCTATATGGGAGATCTCTTGTCTGTCATTTTCCATATTGAATGTGCAAAAAGTGATAAACGCATCCCTAAATCTCACTATTGTCGTGTTCGAAATCAAACTTCCTCTTCTGAGGCAACGTGTTAGAGATCCTTGCTCCGTTCTTTGTCGGATTAACTTTATTAGATTTGTCATGTTGGATACGCGGCAATGATTTTCTTATTAGTGGAATGACTTATTATTCTTTTGATCATCCTGGGACTTGACTTACAAATGGAACAAGATATTTTTGGGTTAATCCCAAATATATACTGCAGCACGTGGATGCATGATTCACGTGCTTTTAGAAATGTTGTCCCGGACATGCTACTTTGATTACCATAATTGCATGGAAACCAATTACACAATATTTTGGAATATAACTTTTAGCCTAAAGCTTATAAATGCCAATGTGCTTTAGATGAAAATATTTAAGTGGTGGTAACATGAAATACTTTGCAAGAAACACTAATCATAACAGGAAATACTTTGTAATAGCATGAAATATTTTAGCAGTCTTTGTAATATTAAGTATTTTGGGTGGTTGGATACTTGCCAACATGAAAGAAACTCCTTGTTATTAGGTTAACTTGAAAGTAGGATTGTCATTTTGCATTGAAGGGTGCAATAAATTTTGGAGTGGCTTCCTACAACTTTTACAGTTTTCCTAATCTCAGCATGTTGTCTTTGGTACTTTTGTAGGTATTCTTATATTTGTATCTTATAAGATCTTATTAGAAAAAAAAAATTGAATATTAAATGCTAGAAATTGAAATCTATGTACGTTCTAATTTTTAAATATAGCAGTATTAGGGGTGGATGTAGCCAAGTGGATCTAGCATGCATTCTCTATGTCAGTGGAGCACGCATGATGACCTATTTTCCTCTTTTAATATATTTCATTTACTTCCTTTTTTCCTTCTACTTTATTAGTTTTTATGGTTTTGTTCAAACAAGTTTGTCACCTTTTGGGCTAGATGCCTTTTCTTAAATTCATTTGTCATTGGGTTGAAGAGATGTTATTATTATTGTTATTATTACTTTTTTGAAAGCATAGGTAAGAGATGTGTGAATTTCAAAGTACTTTAATTTTTTATGCTAATCAAGAACGTATCATTGTCTGGCATCTCTTTCATGTCCATAGATTTGTCTGACACTAAGTTTGACATGTTTCCTTCAACAGTCAGAATGGAAAATTCAGCTACGGATATGCAAGCTCTCCAGGGAAAAGATCTTCCATGGAAGATTTTTATGAGACGAGAATTGATGGTATTGATGGAGAGATAGTTGGCCTGTTTGGAGTATTTGATGGTCTCTCTCTCTCTACTTTTTGTGCCTTTTTAAAGTATTATCAATAATTGTGAAGATCATGGCAAGATTACTTTTGCAGAATTTAAGCTCATGCAGAATTCATTGGTGATGGAAATTTTTCCACCAAATGCATCGGTGCTCATTTAATTATTAATTACATGTACCTCCCACTAATCACTAGACTTAATACTTTTTTAGTGTGGGATATGTGTTGGTATGCATATTAAGAGTGTGGCATGTTGATTATTTCTGTCATGTATGATCTCTAGTCTCTGCAAGTTCTTGGTTCAGTTCTTTTGGGTTTGAATTGGTTATTTGTGTCAACAAAATGCCATACCCTCTACTTGAGTATAGTCATTGGATGACATCAAACTATTGCCTATTGATAGATTCATACAAATGCTCCTTTTACAATGCTGTTGCATCTAATAGAGGAATATGGCAGGAAGAATTTGTTCAGATTTGGGCATCTGCTCCAGAGTGGTTGCAGTACTTGAAACCATCTGTTTAGTGTCATTATTGACTAGGAATTGTAAATGTGTCATGGATTATGAATTTTATGTTGAGGTGGTCTGTACCTATTTATTCCTTAACGGGGTCAATACTTAATTATGCCTTTTTTTTTGTCAGTGGAATATAAAAACTTATGGTTCTGGCTATTTCTATAGTTCTTATATCATATTACATCACTTATTTTTGTTAGAATTTTGTTTAAATATGTAAGTAGATGACACTGAAAATCTTTCTTATCCCTTTTTTTCAGGTCATGGAGGTGCACGTGCTGCTGAATATGTGAAACAAAACCTTTTCAGTAATCTGATCAAGCATCCTAAGTTCATTTCTGATACAAAATCAGCTATAGGTTTTTCACTTCTTGACCATCACTAGATTTCATGTATTGATAATTTTGTAATTTCCTTGTTCAACAAAGTAGCTTCATGTTAATTTTAAATTGTTCCTTTTCACTGCAGCTGATGCATACAATCACACAGACTCAGAATTTCTGAAATCAGAAAATAATCAGAACCGAGATGCTGGATCAACTGCTTCCACAGCCATTCTTGTTGGTGAGCGTTTACTTGTTGCAAATGTTGGAGACTCTAGAGCTGTCATATGCCGGGGTGGCAATGGTAAGATTCTTTTGATTTACCATATATACTGCTTGGGACCTCTTAATATGTTTACATTAGATATTCAGACTTTCAAGCTTCTCATGTTATCTAAATTAATCCTATTATGTAAGGCTAGCATACACTGGTTAAGAATTAGAAAGAGCACAATAAAAGTTGATGACTGGATATGAAGCATATGAATTTTTCCGTTGGTTGATGGATGCTTCTTTTAGAAAGATATCATTATACTCCTTTCATCCAAATATGAAAGAAAAAAAATCATGTAACGTGGTTTATATATATATAAAAAAAAAATGGGCTGGATGAATATAGCATTGACTCTTCAAAGTTGATGTCACTGTAGGATAGTTAAAATAGAAATAAATAAATGCTCTAGGTGGAGTATTAAGGAACATTTTTTAAAAAGAAAAAATTCTTCCATTATTTGGCAAATTGTTTAGTTTTATGCCAGAAAGGATAGACATCTGTGCTCTTTGTAGAGTCTGTTGAAGATTTTCAGAATACTATATCTAGTTTTTGCATAATTAGACCATTAAATTGTCTTTGCCATTTTATTCAGCTATCGCTGTTTCTCGAGATCATAAGCCAGACCAAACTGATGAGCGGCAGCGAATTGAGGATGCTGGGGGCTTTGTGATGTGGGCAGGCAAGGACATTGCATAGTCAGTCTTTCCATTTTATCAATTTACCAAAAGCTGCTTCTTGATGAAAAATAAAAACATTTTTGGACTGAAAACATAACAACAGGGACTTGGAGAGTCGGTGGAGTTCTTGCTGTCTCGCGTGCATTTGGTGATAGGCTCTTGAAGCAGTATGTTGTTGCTGATCCAGAAATTCAGGTCTGATTCTCCTTTTTCAGACCATTTTTGTTTTACATTTATAAATAAGTTGTCAGCTTGGTAAATCACATGCTAAACATATTCAAGGAGCAAGAAAGAGAAAAAAAAAAAAAAAAAAAGAAAGAAAGAAAGAAGATTGACAATATCAGACAATCAATTCCTAAAATGATAAATCCACCAATAGCTATGTGTTTGCATGTGCATGGTTAAAGCATGGGGTTAGACTCATCCCAGGCGGCTACTTTGGAAGATTTGTTCATTGCTCAAGTTTTGCGTTTTAAATTTCTCTAGTAGTCATCTTATCTAAACAAATACTTTTTAACTACCATGAAAAACAAATGCTCTATAACATGATCGTGGTTGTAATATTTTCTATGCCCATTTGAAACTTGAGCGTGTTTTAGCCACTGACAATCTCTTTCAAAATGGCAGGAGGAAAAGATTGACAGCTCACTCGAGTTTCTTATCCTTGCAAGTGATGGATTATGGGATGTTGTTACCAATGAGGTTTGCCATGATATCCCTTTGTTGCCCTAATGCACTTTCATTCCATGGATGATTTTGTCTCAGAATATTATTTGTTTTCTTTTTATTAAACTCAATTAAAGGAAGAGAATGGGTTATTCATTGTTCCCAGCACCATCTGACGGTGAATCTTTTTCTCAGGAAGCTGTGGAAATGACTAAACCAATTGCAGACCCAGAGCAGGCAGCAAGGAGGTTGTTGCAAGAGGCATACCAGAGAGGCAGTGCAGACAATATTACCTGCGTTGTTGTTCGCTTCTTGGCCAATCAAGGTGCTACATCTCGTGGTGCTGTTGGTATTGCTTCTGTGTGAGCTTGCTGTAACTTCGCTGTTCTAGGGTTTGGTCTTGCAGCTAATGTGAGAAAGTGGAGCACATTAGAATCAAGAGGTGTATAGCTAGTCAGGGAAACAACAACAGTGACATCCTGCTGCTAGGATAGACAGATGAACACAAACTCAATGGGCTGTTAATGAGTAATACATTTACATATTTCAGCCTCTAGAATAGAAAATGTATCTGAGTCTAGTTTGTGTACTTGGGTTTTGAGGTAGCTAGAAATGTGAACTTGGTAATCTGTAAAGTGTCTGAAAGTTTTTTTTTATTTATTATTTTTATATGTTGTAAATGTTGTTTAAACTTCCTTTTGTTCAATACTCTTTCTATTCTTGGCTGCTGCTTTTTCATTGCAGGCACCTTCGGCTTGAGTTCTTCTTAGCCTCAACTCCTTGTGATGTTTGCAGATCTTGCAGGGTGTCAACAAAGGAAAAAGGAGGATAGATTAATTATTAGTAGATTTGTTGGTGGGCTGGATTGCAAACTTCAATTTATGAAAAAGAATTGCAAATGGGAGGAATGATTTTTTGTAAAATTTGACATTTCTTAAGTGCAGTTCAGCCCATAAACAAGTCTCATTGTTAGTAGTTAAATGTCTTTTTTTTAGAGCAAATAGTTAATGGGCTTATTAATGGGAAATAGTTAGTCTAAGTAGGTAATGTCCAACTGACCAATTTATTTAATTTCCTAAAGAAAATCTTTATTTTAGAGGGTGGATAGAAAGGAAAAATGTCAATGCATAAACATGAGCAAAATATGAATAAGTTGATTTTGCTCCCTATTTTTTTTTAGCCGTTCCTTTGACCGCCACCAGACTTGTGTTATTCTTGTGAATTCTCTGGTCATTTTTGCAAGGGAAAAAAAAAGAGATTAATAACTTAAAAAAATTTCAAACATTTGATTAAATTTGCAATTATAACAAATCATTTTAATTTTGTTAATTATATACACACTCTTTATATTCATGTTAATCGTAACCAAAGTTAACAAGGTACATATGCTAAATTTTCCAAACCACTATTAGACATATTCTTTAAATTTTTTCTATAAGGTATGTAAAAATTATTAATTATATCTTAAAACATTAAAACATTAATTTTTATGTAACACTTAATTGTTTTTTTTTTAAGCAGTAAATATTTTATATTTTAAAATATTAATCTTTTCACCCTTTTTTTCTCCTGTTACCCCTCCTACTATTTTCTCCTCCTACTATATTTTTTTTTTTTTCAGTAAAGCCCAATAAATATGCTTAAATGTTTATGAATGATAAAATACTATGGGCATGTTTACTTGGAGAAAATTATTTCAATTTTTAGAAAACTTTTCAAGTGAAAATAAAAAATAAAATTTTATATTTATTTTGATTGTTTTATAAAATTTTCATTACAAAATTATTTTCATTATTTTTATTATTTTAAAAGAAAATTAGAAAATAAATTTAAAATATTTTCTAAAATTTTTTTTAGTAAAAATATTATCACCACCGCTCCATCATTATCACCATTACTACCTCTATCACCACCAACTCCACTGCCATCTCCACCACCTCTACCACCACCATTACCACTGCTACTACCACCTCCATCACTACTATCTCTACCACCATCACCACAATCACCACCTCCAGCTCTACCTCCACGACCACCATCACCACTTTTACCGTCACCGTCACCACCAGCACCATCATTAATTTTTACATTATAACAAATCACTATCACCACCATTATTATTGTTGTTAAATAAACAAATTTTTCATATTTTGAAATTAAAAATAATTTTTAAATTATAGCAAAAAAAATACATTTTTTACTTATTGTTCAGTTTTTTTTGAAAATAAAAAATTTTCATTTTTAATGAAAATTAAAAATTGAAAACAAATAGATTTTCTGCAAGTAAAATACTAAATAGGCCATATATATTTCTTTGAAGGAGCAATTTAGCTTAAATAACAAAGTAGGACACGGCAAGTAAACATAGATAAGAGAGAGGACTCAGAAGAATAAAGTGGGGTCGTCAAGGCAATTTTGCCATTAAGCACGACGAGCGAACAAAAAAAAATCATCATTGTCCTCTTTAATTACATAGCAACAGTTAAGTAAATAAAACAAGGGAAATTGTCATTCTAAAAAAAAGGAATTTTTCTATTTTCAAAGAAAAAAAAAAAAGAAAGGAGAAAAATTAACAAACTGAAATCTATGTATACAAATAAGAAGCATGTGAATTTCCTCAAAACAGAAAAGGATAAAAATAAAAAAGCAAGTATGCATTTCAATGTTTATTCCCTTTATAGCAGCTAAGTGTAAGAGAGAGAATTTATAAGAGCCAACATTAGAATTGTATGCATGAATTCTCTGCCTTGCTCACCAAGGATTGACTAATTAATTTTATATAGAAAAATGGAGGCTGCTACTTAATTAAAACGCCAAAAGTATAAATAGAACTCTCTATTTTAGACTGGTGCTAAAGTGAGTTCTTAATATTTTTTTTTATCACATTAGACCCTTAATCTTTTCAAAATAGTACATATAAAACCCTCTCTTTTGGACTGATACTCAAGTGAGTTCTTAATGTTTTTTTTTTTATCTCATTAAACCCTTAATCTTTTTAAAATGGTACATATAAAATCCTCTATCTATAATTTAAGATTTTTGTCAAGTGATGTTAAAAATAAAAAATTAATATCTATGCACCTAGTATTAATTTTTATTTTTGTATAAATATTTTTTAAACTATTTAGAGAAAATTTAATATTTGTGAAATTTAAAGTTAATAAAATTAATTAATTAATTAAAATATTACAAATTAAATTTAATATAAAATGATTTATTAATCCTATACATTAAAATATAATTTATAAAAAAAATTATATTTTATATTTTAATAAAGATAAAATATATATTTTTTTTATCTATATTCGGTTTTGAATATTTTTTTTAAATAAAGATAAAATATATTTTTTCTTTATTAAAATATAATATATATATATTTTTATAAATTATATTTTAATGTATAAGAACTAAAGTGTCATTTTATATTAAATTAAATTTATAATATTTTAATTAATTAATTTATTTTATTAACTTTAAATTTCACAAATATTAAATTTTCTCTAAATAGTTTTAAAAAATATTTATACAAAAATAAAAATTAATATGTAGGTATATAGATATTAATTTTTTATTTTTAATATCACTTGACAAAAATCTTAAATCATAGATAGAGAGTTTTATATGTATTATTTTGAAAAGACTAAGGGTCTAATGGAAAAAAAAAATATTAAGGGTTCACTTGAGTATCAGTCCAAAAGAGAGGGTTTATATGTGCCATTTTAAAAAGATTAAAGGTCTAATAGGATTAAAAAAAATATTAAGAGTTTATTTGAGTAACAACATAAAGAAGAGGGTCCTATTTATTCCTTTGAATATTATTAAAAGATAAACAACTTCTTTCAAGTTATGAAGTAAACGTAACTGAAGTTGCTTTGACCAGCATTATCATCCATGGGACCGTGAACATTGCCTAATAAAACTCATTAGTCGAATTTACCAAAACAACCTTATCTTCCTTGACAGTTGTCTTCTCCAGGACGCGAGTTTGTTATAACCACATACGTTCACCAAGTACCAATAATTCTCCTTTTTTCAGGGTTCTAAAAAAAATAATAATAATTCTCCTTTTTTTCTCTCTATATATAATACTAATTATCATTATTATATCACTCTTACCTCATCATTTTCTATCATCACTTTCCATTATTTTCTCTCATTTTCTTTCTCCATCTCGAAACCCTAGAATTTTTTTTTTTATAATTTTTATAAAGAAAATTTTAATTTCATTCATTCGCCAAATCCCTAGATTTTCTATCACTTTCCCGAGAAAGAATCTTATAAATCTTTGCTTAATTACGGGGAAATTTTTTTTCCCCCCGTTTTTTAGGGGGCATGGGAAGGATTCTAAGAGAAACTACCAAGCCTTCATCATCTTCCTCATCTTCGGCTTCAAATTCGACGACGACGTCAACGTCGATTACGGAGACAGTGAATGGGTCTCATCAGTTTAAGATCACAGGGTATTCGTTGTCGAAAGGCTTGGGGATCGGGAAATATATTGCTTCGGATACGTTTAATGTAGGGGGTTATTCGTGGGCGATTTATTTCTATCCAGATGGGAAAAGTGTTGAAGATAATGCGACCTATGTGTCGTTGTTTATAGCGTTGGCTAGTGAAGGGACCGATGTAAGGGCGCTTTTTGAGTTGACGCTTTTAGATCAGAGTGGGAAGGAGAGGCATAAGGTTCATAGCCATTTTGGGAGGACGCTTGAGAGTGGACCTTACACGCTTAAATATCGCGGTAGTATGTGGTGAGATATTGTGTTTCTCTGGCCTTTTTCCTTTTTTTTCTTTTTTTTAATTTAATTAGTGGAGCTGATATGGTGTTATTTGATTTGGCGGGTTAATGGAGTTTATTACCTTGATTAGGATATGATTTGTGATGGGATTTTTGAGATGACTGCATAATTAGAGAGTTAATTTTTGTTTTATTTTTAATTTTAAAGTATCTCCCCTAGAGAGGTTGGGATGGTGAAATAGATCGTTGATTTGTGAGTTTTGGTTGCCGATGGAAATATTTTTTGGGGCTAATTTTGGTTGTGGTCTGATTTGATTCTGAGATTACTCAATGTCCACATGATAATTGAGAAGCTGGTGCAGGATAAAGAGAGTTTATATGGGTGCAAGTTAGAGGTTATGGGTTTTGCTCTGTACCCCAGGAATTTCTGAGGAGCTTAATAAGTGACAATTTAGTATATAATATAATTAATAAGTTGCCAATTTTGTTTCAGTACATTATAATTCTCTCTCCAATGAGTGTGTGAAAAGTTTATACAGTGATAAGATTATGGTCTTGTTTTGAATTGTGAAATATTGCAATATCTTCCCCTCCACCATACTCGTTAGAATCTTTCCATTTATATAGGATTTCTGTTTATAAGTTGTTTTTTTTAGTCTGAGAAAGTGTTTACATGTTTGTTGGGAGTTCCTTTTATAACTAGTTGAATCCATGGTTGCATATGACCTAATGTTGGACCTTGAGGATTGATTTGCTAAAGGTTTTTAGCATTTGTTCCCTAAGTAGGTGCTCAAATGGCTTCAAAATTTTCACTTCTGTTTGTCAGTAAGGGTTTGTCATTGTTATATGCAATTCTGTTTTGTTAGCTGCAGCATATTAATTTCATCCAAGTTCTCCATAGTTTTTGAATAAACGGGTTATATTTATTATCTTTGGAGCAGAATATAATAAAATTGAGTGGTTATATGCTGCAGGGGATACAAACGGTTTTTCAAGAGAACTCTTCTAGAGTCATCAGACTACCTCAAAGATGATTGCCTTCAAGTTCACTGCAGCGTAGGTGTTGTTAAGTCACACACAGAGGGCCCTAAGACTTACTCTATCGCAATACCACCTTCCAACATTGGCCAGCACTTTGGACAACTTTTGGAAAGTGGAAAGGGAACTGATGTAAATTTCAAAGTTGATGGAGAGGTTTTTGCTGCTCACAAATTGGTACTTGCTGCTCGATCACCTGTATTCAGGGCCCAACTTTTTGGTCCAATGAAGGATCAAAATACCCAGTTAATAAAAGTTGAAGACATTGAGGCTCCAGTTTTTAAGGTTCTAACTTTAACTTAACCATTTTTTCTCTTTGCCGTTGATTCCCTATTCTGTCCTCCAGATTTTTGGCTATCTGTGATCTTTTCTGCTTATTTGTTTTGTGCAAAAAACCAAATGTTCATAAGTTCTCATGTATTAAATAAAATGTGGTGTCTTGCACTGAAAATTTTGATGGTCACTTATGCAAAGCTTTGTCGTTGTATTTCTCTGTTACTGTATTTAGTTAACATATTTTAAAGTATTCGCTTCACTTCTCTCATTCCTTGCAATCAGCAGACTTAAATTTCCTCTCTCCTCCTCCTCCCCCCCCCCCCCCCCCCAAAAGAAAAAATTTAGCATTACTGAGTGCTCTAGTTAATGCAACTTTGCAACCATACATGATAAACCATAGGTCTAGTCATCTAATTCTTTGGTTTCCTCTTTCTTCATCTTGCAGGCTTTGCTTCATTTTATATACTGGGATTCATTACCTGACCTAGAAGAGCTTACTGGATTGAACTCAAAATGGGCCTCAACTTTGATGTGTCAGCATCTACTTGCAGCAGCTGATAGGTATGGTCTGGACAGGCTCAGACTGCTTTGTGAGGCCAATCTCTGCGAGGATGTTGCTATAAACACAGTAGCAACTACACTAGCTTTGGCAGAGCAGCACCATTGTTTCCAGCTGAAGGCTGTGTGTCTCAAGTTTGTGGCAATGCCCGAAAACCTTAGAGGTTAGCAACTTCTTCAAAATACTCAAATTCATTAGTAT
This sequence comes from Vernicia montana, assembly GCA_949750685.1. NCBI lineage: Eukaryota > Viridiplantae > Streptophyta > Magnoliopsida > Malpighiales > Euphorbiaceae > Vernicia > Vernicia montana. Next base: position 12,076 of record CATKHJ010262065.1, read on the forward strand.
TGCATAAGACTGCAAATATGAATTTTTTGCCTAATTGTTTTACCTATTAAATTGTGTATGGTATGCCTTTTGCATTTAAAATTATTTTTGTTATTTTTGAATAATAATGATAGTAAAAGAAATAAATAAATAAAGAAACAATTTTGTGAGCATGTGATTTTTCTTTTTTTGTGTTTTATGTTTTTATTTTTGTAGAAGAAAAGAACTCCTTGGTGCCCTTTAATTTTTCCCTTTTTCTTTTCACAAAAGCAAAACTGAAAAAAAGAAAAAGTTGTTCGTGACTTGCCAACCAAACAGTGCTTAAATTTTTAACTTTTGGTATTCACTTTGAGGTTTGAGCTGGATTTGTTTTGGCTTAGTTTTGGAACTCAGCTTTCATACCTGTAAAAATAAAATATAAATTTATTCCTAGAAGGGCTTTATTTTTAAATCTCTCTTTAAAGACATCACAGTGACTATTATTCGTGTAATTTTGAATTTGATTTGAAGTTGAGGGAACTTTTTTTTTTATTGTTTTTTTTTATGTGTTGACGAGTCACCAGTATTTGGATTATGGAATATGGTGGAAACCCCACCAGCAATGCCTCACGTAGGGCTGTAAATGAGTTGAGCTGAGCTTTGAAAAACAAAGGCTCACAATTAATTATTAAATTAGCTTAGCTTGAACTCAGCTCTGCCCATATTCATTATGAGCTTAGCTTCAGAAAACTTTAATTGCATAAAAACCTGTACTATTTATAATTGCAAGCTATTTTAAAAGGATTGACAAGAAATTATTTTCACATCAATAAACAATGGGGACTCCACATGGTGCCTATCTGGTGTCTATTGAATCCCATACTCAATATCCAAGGAGAGGGGATGTCCTTCAAAACAATTCGTTGTGGATTTCACATCTAGCTTACACATCTTCTTCTTCCTTTTTTTTTTTTATATTTTTTTTATATTTCATGTTATGTTTAATAAATAATATCTTCTAATCTAATATATATATATATATATATATATAAACTGACATTGCAAAGACCGTGTAATAAACTAGAATCTACAATTAAATTATATTATAATTAGCATTATGAATTTTAAAAATCTAAAATTGGTTGATAACCAGCTTTTATTAAATATATAAACGAAGAATATGTTTAATTTAAAACTTTATTTTATGCAAATGACTTACAATTAGAAAGATAACATACTATAATGTTGAAATAAAATATTGTCATATTTAAAATCTTATAAACATGCTAGGTTATGAGCTTAAACGAGCCGGGTATCGTTTAGCTCAAGCTCACTCGTTTATTAAACGAGTTGCATTTAGTAAATGAATCGAGTCCGAATAAGCTTTTATCAAGCTGAGCTCCAAGTAGCTCATGAGCGGCTCGTTTCATTTGCAGCCCTAATCTCATGGCACATATCTATTCATCTGTTGCTTAAAATCTCTGAACCCTCACTAGAATGCTTCCGCCTTCCCGTGATGTCTTTCTGTTCCTTCTAGGATGAGCTACAGGATTCAGCCTACATCACTTGAAATTCATCAGCAGTTGGAAAATATATTTGAATAGTCAGGAAGCAATCCTGAAGTAAAATGATATCTTTCTGGAAGCATTGCTTACCCTTGTAAAATTGTTGTTTTTCAGCTGTCATGCAAACGGATGGCTTTGAATATTTGAAGGAAAGCTGCCCCTCTGTCCTTACAGAACTCTTGGAATATGTGGCTAGAGTGAATGAACACTCTGTAATTGTGTGTAGACACGGGAATGAAGCTATCCTGGATGGCAGTGACCTGAACGGGAGACGGGTGAAGCAAAGGTTATAGGGGAAAAACTACTTTTCCCGGGCATCTTTGTAGCAAAAAAAATTTAAAGGAACAAGTTGTAGGAGTAGGAAAGATTTTCCATTTAGTTTGTATGAAATGTAAAACTTAGTTGTTCATTCAGTGTCCACGGTTGGCTTGCTATGTAAAGGTTTTCCTTGCCTTTTTAGTTTTTTCTCTTTAAATTTTTTAATTTGTCACTTTTTGCTTGTTTATTGGATGAATGATCTGCTCTTGTTTTTTCTTTCTGCATAACGTTCTTGGATGCATTGAAAATTTGAAATCGACCACTTGTATTATGGTTTATGGACATCACATTGTACTATTGTTTTAATGGTTCAGTTTGTAAATCTCTGAAGCGGGGAGCGTGTCTGTAATAATAATAATAAAAAAAAATTATAAAATGAGTGGCGAGTATGTAATTAAACGACATTGCTATCCTATCACTGAACTAGCAATAATGCTAGTTTTGGAGAGAGTTCTGAAGCCCCTGGTAAAGGCCCTATTCTTTCTTGGCTTTGGCCTTTTTGGCTGGGAAGAATTTGGCTTCTGCCATGGATACACTGCTATGGTTGTTGAAAGGCAGTTGAGGGTTGTGTCTGATGCTAAGAAACGTAAGTTTTTATGGGGTATGGTCAGCTGCATATGTCTTGGCCTTCAAGTCGGTTCTTCTTCGTCTTAGGTGTTAACAGTGGCGTTGTTGTTGTTGGCAGTGGCTCCTAGGAAACAAGGAAAAAGAAAAGGGCATTTGTGTAATGTTACTATTTTTATCTAGCTTGTGAGCCGAGATTGTTTGTGTGAACTCTAAGCTCAAGTTTGGAAACCTTATAATAAGTGTTGTTTTTGTGGACTCAAGTTTTACTCTTCTGGTTTTCTATAATTGTCTTTTTAAAAATGTGATTTTATTTCAATATAATTATCATTTTAAGAGTTCAATTGTCAGGCCATTTTTAGAAAAGTGATCGCTGTACTATGTTTTTTTCTAATTTTGCCTTTATCTCAGTTTTAATATTTTATATATTTTTTCTTATTTGATGAGAAAATAAGAATATATTTATCCATATTAATTAAAATTAAAAATATTTAATAGTTTTCTTAATATGCGTGCATCCTCCTAAAACGACAATTATTGTAAAACAGAGAGAATACTTATTAGGCTACCTCATGATTTTCAGTAGCACTTTTCTAAGCTTTCAGCTCCATTAATACTAGTTTTAAGGGGGAAAAAAAATAGCTATAATGCTAAAAAAATTGACTAGGATAAATTTAATGTGTTTTAATCGTTTCAAAATAATTAATTAGTATTTTTAAACATTTAAAATATAAATATTGATAATTTTCTCAATATTTTAATGAGAAAAATTTGATATTTATATCCAACAGTCAATAATTGATGGAAACTTAATATTTTTATATTTTTCCTAATTTATTTGCTAAGCATTTAGAAATTCATCATTCCCCCATTTTTACATTAGCTCTGTTATTATAAGATATTTTAATAGTAATAACTTTTTTTTTTTTGCCAAACTTAATAGTAATAACTTAATTTCATCATTTTAGTCCTTTCTCAATGAATTTTATTATGGTTTATTAAAATCATGGTATCCTCTTCTGAAAAAGAAAAAAAATTCTCCTGCCCGTTTGTCTTTCTATTACAAATGTGTGGTCGTTTAAGGCATATCTATCATACGCGGTACAAAGACAGAGAAAACTCATAACTGAGGGCTATATTGGTAAATTCAGTTAAAATTAGGTATTTCAAACGTTAAACACCTCCTAGTCCTTGGCTCTGCTTGTTGCATGTTGGTGATCTTTCAGGGACGAAGAGTCGAAGCAAGGACTGTTTGTGTCAAATCTCCTTTCTCAATTCGATCAGGGAAATATGGTAATTTTCTTTTTAGAATTTTCTTGTTATAAATTTATGGGTTCTTATCTTTTTGATTTATAAATTCAAACCTCCTGAATCCTGATGTTTTGATTTTCTTTTTCAACACAATTGACCCTAATTTCTCTTCGCGGGTTTTGTTGGATTGCAGCTGTTCTTTTCGTATTTCAAGGACTTGGTGGGTAGAGAAGTGACAGTGGAGCTCAAGAACGATTTGGCAATCAGAGGAACACTCCACTCTGTCGATCAGTACCTCAATATCAAGCTCGAGAACACTCGGGTTGTCGATCAAGACAAGTATCCTCACATGGTATCCTCTCTTCTTTCACTTCCTCGAGCTGCCTTTTCTTTTTTTCCTTTCTAAAAATGTCCCTTTGTTATGGGTTCTTGTTGGAAATCGTGAATTTATTATGCGGAGAATTAGTATTTATTTAGGGTTTTCCTAGGGTTGAAGGTTTGAGTTAATATGGGCAGCCACAATAATGTGGAACTTTAGGGTTTAGGATTTGTTATGGTCAAAACGTTTTTTTTTTTTGGGTTCAAGGCTTTTTGGCATCTTGTAATTTCTTATTGAATTATTGTTGATTATCAGTGGGAAATTACTTTAGGTTTTGCCGTGTAGCTGGGAACTTATGTATAACTTGAATATTTATTTCTGGTTCTCAGTTTCATTGTTTCTTATATCTATCAGGAATTTGGTACCTATTAGTATTCAGTAGCAAACATACTTATGGAATGTTAATGGTAAACCTTAGTGCAAAGTGCAAATCTTTGGTCTAGTATTTAAAATAACCATCTGAGCAAGTACCCCCATTGCTTCATTTTGTTTACCTTTCTATTGATCTCAGCTTCTCTTATAGAATGTTTATTCCAGCTTCTTGCATTTTCTTTTGATATTTTTTTGTTGCTGATAAATCTCCATCCACTGGTATGTTCTCTTGTGGAGAAATTTTTTTTTCATTTCAAATGCATTGGCGTTTCTTATACAAAAGTGAATTTATTGTCCCTATGCATGGGATTTTTAAGAAAGTCTCAGACTCACTCGTGTCTTTATCAGATGATGTTTGCATTTTGTTGTTGATAATAGCCCTTTTGACATTGACTTTGGCTGTTTTCAAGTTTTAATATAGGTGCCCAAAATTTTTCCTCCAGCATTTGCCTTAACTTACCTGTAAGATGGATCCTTCGTTTGTGCTGGGAACCTTCTGAGGGGGATTTATAAAATTATGCCCTTTGGTCCCGTGCCGGTGTTGGCACTTACTACATTGGTGGTCTTGTTTACTTTTACTGTTTGAAAGAAATAGGCCAACTTCACCAAAAATTTGGTTCTGAACCTGATCATTTTATGAAAGCTTTACGAATCTTATCACTTTTATGCATAAACACACTAGTGGGAATAGTGAACACAAAAGAATCAAATTGGCTTGCTTTGTATTGTCAAAATGGATGTGGCTTATGCAAGAATCAAGATGCTTTAATGGATTTTGTGTCATTATATCTGATTTCAAATACAAGTTCCTAGTGACTGACTCAATAGATGAACATGAATTTCGGGTATCAATTTGAATGATGATGTGGAGTTCCATTTGATCACTGAGTTATGAGAAATCACAGTTGCATGAATGTGCTTAAGTTTCAGTGTGCAAATAGATTTCCACATTCAATTTTTGTAGGTGGAAATTACATCTTTGCTGGAACTTCTTTTGTTTGACTTGACATTTAAGGAATGATGATGGGCAATGATACGCCTATTTCTATGTCTGTTTCCTGTTGTGTTCTCAAGGTTGTATAGAAAAGTCTTGAGAAAAAATATCTTTGTTTGCTTATATCTTCTATAAGTTCCCCTTTCCCTTAATATCTATCTACTGGGAGTCCTGTCCTGTCAGTTTGTTTGAGCATGTACATGTAAGCGAACACATTTTATTGATCCATAATTTCAAATAACGTGTTTTGTGTTCATTATATAAATGCTAGGATATAAACTGATTGATGTGCTTACTCACATCTGTATATGTGTACCCATCTTTCAGGTATAACGTGGTGCCTAACTCTTTGGTTTATTGGTATAACTCTTGAGATATTATTACTTGGTTGATTTACTCTCTATCATGCCTGTGTCGTGGTTTACTCATGTTGTTGATTGACCTAACTATCAGTTCTCTGAAACTACATGCACACATGTGAACTTGTTATAGTTGTTCATGTCGGGTCACCTCTTTCATTTGACAGCCCTGCTTTTTTCTGCATGATTTTGCTAGTTGAATCCAATGATTTTGTGTTCAATGGCAGCTTTCAGTCAGGAATTGTTTCATCAGGGGATCTGTGGTTAGATATGTTCAATTGCCTCCGGAGGGTGTTGATATTGATCTGCTTCATGATGCAACGAGAAGAGAAGCTCGGGGTGGCTGAGATTTTAGTTAAATTGCTGCTCTTATTTGTTTGAACATCTGATGTAATTGTAGTTCAAACAAAGCTGTCTTTAGATTTCAAACACCGGGTTGTGTATTGACAATTTAATTGCTTTTGGAAAAATGACTTGCATCGTGTGGAAGTAAATTATTGCAAATGTTTATGGCGGTCGATGAAACTTATGATTGTGTTGCATCTTTGGGCAAGGGATTAATCTCTCTCACTCTATGGCCATGTTTGGTTCGCGAAATAGATAAGGAATAGAATAGCTATTTTATAAGATTAGTTATTCATCATTTTGGTTCACATTTTTATTATAGAATAGCAATTTCACAAAATAGCAATTTTATTATTTTTATTGAATACTTGTTCCACAAAAAATTATAGAATAGGTATTTTTTATATTATGGAATTGAATATTTTCAGTTTTACCCTCACAAAAAATAATATTGTAGGCATAGTATTTTTTATATATTCATTTTTCTCTCTGGTTTCCTTAAAATTTTATTTTTAATATATTATTTTATTTTTAAATAATTGTTCATTTTTTTTTCTTTAATATAAAAGTAAGAAACTAGAACTAAAAATTATATTCCCTTTTAATATATTATTTTAAAATTTTAGAACAAAACTGAAAAGAATATATTAATTTTTTTAAGTTTTCATTTTTTTTCTTTACATTAAAGTAGGATTTTTATAAGTTAAGGGGTTTTTTTTTTTGGCCATATGTCAGTTTTGAATTTAAATAGAGATCTAATACGACTAAAATTGTTGCTTTTTTTATTTTATTTAAAGAAAATATATTTAATAAGTGGTTTTTTTGAAATAATATTTAATAAGTGGTTAAATTTATATATTTAATATCTTAAATATTTTTTAATAATATAATATGTTTATTTTTTAAGTTAAATTTATGAAATTATATGACAATTCAATTTTGATAATAATAATGAAATTAATTTACAAAAATATTAAAGTCATTGAAATTTAAATTTACTCATTTCATGCTTTGAGTCAAATTATGAAATAGAAATAGTTATTTTATTTCTAACCTATTTTATTTTTTAAGAATAATTATTCAATTTCTAACCTATTTCATTCCATAAACTAAACATGACATATGTCTAATTACTAATCAGTCTATATATGCTTATGGAGATGGTTAATATTGATGTTAAACGTTTCTAAAAGAAACAAATTTATTTTTTACTGTCACAATTGAAGCGAGATGATAATGCTTGGTGCCAAATTTGGTTGCTATTACTTGTATTCAGTTAGTAGTATTTAATAATAATATTCAACTCTTAAAATTAAAATTTTTAATACTTTATATTAAATTATTTGATAATATTTATTTTAAAATTTTAATTTTCAGTTTTATCAAATACACCTTGCTTTACTACAAGTCTATGCTAAAAGTAATCAGCAGATAGATGATTTATAGTTTCACATTCAATGCTAATTAAGATTTAAATTCATTAAACAAAATTAAGGGACCCCTTGTACGTCCAGTTTGTGCCAATCTGCTTCTTCCATGATTTTTTTTTTTTTTTTATTTTTTGCATAGGCCTCTAATTCTAAAACAAATACCCTCAAATCTTGCCTTGCAGTGCAAGTTCGTGTTAACAAGAATAGCAAATCCAATCCTAATTTGTAAAACCCAATGTTGTTAAAATCAGATCGGAAATTAAAATGGTTTTCTTATCGGTTCACAATCTGACGGTAAATTATATTATGGACCCAGGTCCATGTAGCATTGTGAACCAAGGGGTATCAACTATAATTAAGGAAAAAAAAGAGGGGGGACCAACTGTATTTAAGGAGAAAAAAAATGAGAGGGACCACTAAATTACCAATTATAAAAATCATGATTTTTTTTGCTGGAAAATAATTATATGGGTAATAAGAAAAATAAATATTCTTCTTTTTTTTATTAAAAAAAATACAATTCTTTTTTTTTATGAGTTTCTAATTTTGGTAATTATAATTTTAAAAAATTTCTATTAAATACGGATTGATAAATTTATATGATAAAATTGGAAGTAATTTAATCTTAAAATTTTAATTTAATTTAATTTAATTTGATGATTTAATATTTTTTAAAATATTAAAGCACTTATTTCAAAAAAATATATTTAAAACACTATATGTGATATTAATAATCTATTAATTTTCAAATTAAATGTGATATTTTTTGTT
>CATKHJ010262170.1:0-16827 GCA_949750685.1 Vernicia montana
AGGATTTTGTCTATTTTTCAAAGTGACAAAGTAGGTGTGAGTTAGCCAATAAAAATTTCTATGCATATAAGAGTTAATGGCAGCTGAGTGTTCTTATATTTTTCATGGTATTCCCCTTCATTTGTAGCTAAAAAAAAAATTTTATTAATTAGTTATTTAACAAATATTAAAAATCAATGAAAGTCTATTAATATCTATAAATATCTATCAATGTCTATAAAAAATAAAGTCTTTAAAAGTCATTTATAATTTTATAAACTCCACATAAGTCATTAAAAATTCATAAACTCTACAAAAGTCATTCACTTAAAAAAAAAAAGTTTATAAAAGTTTTAATTGAATATACCCTCCTTAATTAACTTTGACCTCCTTAAATTCAATGATTGAAAAAAAAAAGTTTTTGACTGGAAATTGGTTGGAACTAGCTATAATCCAACCAAAGCCGTTTGATGAAAAAGAAATAAAAATTTTAAAATTAACCAAAATCAATTAAAATTTAATTAAATTTAAACTTAAATCGAATTAAAATATTCAAATTTGATCTCTAATGATTCCTTTGAAAAACTCATGGCTCAAGTTGGAGTTACGAAATAAAGTCCAACCTATACCTAAATAGTTTTTACCTTAACTATTTAGACTAAGATAGATTAAAAATTCTCAATTTTAAAACAATAGAAACTAATGTATACTATATATTATTATTCATACATTAGTAGCTTAGTTGGTTATTATTAATCATTAGTTTTCATTTTGTTGCTAGGAAAATAAATGTGGTGGTTCACCACCTTACTAGATTCCCTTTTATAAATTATAGGGACCAACTTGTATGGGTAGAAGATGTTCATGACTTGTGTAAGAACCTTAGTTCAAGATGACATTTCTAAACCTGCAAGTTAATGAAGTAAGACAATTTAAAAAAAAAAAATGTATAATATATATTAATTTTTAGGTGTTGTTTGGTATAAATATCATATTTCTCGAAAAATATACTTTTTGAAAAGTACATTTTTGAGTAGAAAATAATTTCTCGAGTAGAAAGGAAGAAAAAGTCTTTACTTCTTAAGATGTAGATTTAAGTTCTGTTTGTTTCGCGAAAAATATTTTTCGTATTTTCTGACGTTTGGAACGTTTTGAAAAATTAGGTAACGAAAAATATTTTCCTGATCAATAGAAAACTTAACCTTTTTTTTAAGAAAAATAAATTTTTCTTTTTAAAACGGAAAGTCATTTTTTAAATTTTAACAATCTAATTATAATGAAAGAAAAATATTTAAATATAAATTTATTAATCCGCCGATCATCGATATTGATTACCTGTGATCATTGATAACCAACGTCAGCCGCTGGCAACCACCGTCAACGACCACCAAACCTATCATTTTTATGTATTTTTTCTCATACTTAACAATAAAATTTTAAAATTACGAAATTATTATAAGTGTAAATATGTTTATAGTCTTATGAATTGAAAATTTTAATATTTTTAAATAATTTTTAATATTGTAACAAAATAACAAAAAATTAATTATTAAAAAAATATTTTATAAATATAAATTATTTTCAACGAAACAAACGAAACCTTAATAATAAAAATCAAACAAAACAATATTTTTTACTTTCCAAAAAGTATTATTTCTTTAGTATACTTATCCATATCAAACAACACCTTATATATAATAATTAATTAATGTAGAATTAAGAGAGATTTTTGTAATTAAGGCAAAAGATAAGAAAGAAAATGAATGAATGTCTCAAAGGAATTGGGTCTCTCAATGACGCAAAAAGCTGCCCTTTAGCATTATAACTACGCGCCGTGACATTAAATATATCATTTAATAAAAACAACACCACCTCCACCTATAACACTATTATTTATTTCTCAAAAAACAAAAAAAATATTATTTATATATATTTCTCTCACACACTCCAAACTGAATCTTTTTAATTTTTATTATTTTAATTAATTATTTTTTTTTTCTCCTCATCTTCTGTGAACTTATTACTCTCTCTCTCTCTCTCTCTCTCCACTGCTCTTTACTCTCACAGTGAAATCTCATCTCTGTGCCTTTAGATCTTTCTCTCTCTAGGGTTTTCACTTTCAGTTTCAGTATTTTACCATTGTTGTTGTTTATTTATTTATTTTTTTTTTAAGGTGCACGTTATGTGTTGAGTGTGTGTTTCTAGTAATTTTTCCCCTTTTTTTTTTTTTTAAAGATTTTTGATGGATTTAGGGATTTGGTGGATGTGAAATTGTGAGTTTTTGATTAGTATTTCATTGCAAAAAGGTGAGCATTTTCATTGGTTTTTTTTTTTTTACTTTATGGTTGTGATTCTTAATTATTGTAGAGATTTTGGTGGTTTTGTTGGTTGGAGTTTTTAGGGGAAGATAAGGTTTTGGTGGAGGTGAAATTATACTCTTTTTGGGATTGTGAGTTGGTGGATTTGATAAAGGATTGAAATTTCACACAGAAAGATAGTCATTATTTAGATATTGTCCATAATTGTGGAGTTTCTAGTGTTTGGTTGTTGTAAAGTTGTAATCTTTAAGTGAATATTGTTATGTTCATTTGGTTGCTGGGGCTGCAATAATGGGATTGGTAGAATTTTGAGTTATTTAGTTTAGATCCTTTTTTTCATTTCTGTAGGGGAATATTCTTTGGTTGTGTTTGATGAAAATGGGAAAGGAAGAAGAGTTTAGAATTGTAAAAATGAGAAATTTGAAGGGTAATTATTGATTACAAACCAGGTGTTGTTGGAGGTGGTTTTTGTGCATAATGGGTTCCATTTGCTGTAAACCCTCTGCAATTGAGGATAGCAAAGAGAGCCCCAGAGAGCGGCTCTCCACTAAGGCTTCGGACCTGCGAGTATCAAGGGCCACTTCTTCAAGGAGGGAGGAAGCTTATAGAGTGAAAGATCGATATGATAGTAATGATGGAAGGGCAGTGTTGATAGATAAGCACTCAAATGGTTCAGTTAGATTGCATGGAGGTGAAAATGTAGATAGGAAGAGGGAGAAGATGGAATATGCTGTTGCACAACATCCTGGGATGGGTACTATACCAAAAGCAACTGAAGGGGAACAGGTTGCAGCAGGATGGCCTTCCTGGCTAGCTGCAGTGGCTGGAGAAGCAATCAGGGGATGGCTGCCGCGACGTGCAGATTCTTTTGAGAAGCTGGACAAAGTATGCCTTTTTCTTCTGTCTTTTTTGTTGAGTTAAATTTCATTGTATATTATTATAATAGTGGTCATAAAAACACCAACATTTGATTTTTTTTGTTGTTAATAAACTTAATTGAAGAGATCTCTTATATAATGTGGAGTTTATTTCGAGTAGATGTTTATCTGATGTAAACTGAATTTGCTGTGTTAACTTGCAATTGCAATAAATTTGGGTAGGATTACAAACATTATGCTGATTGCAAGTTTGAACAAGAACTTATCGGAATAAGTGCCTCCTCAAGTCATGTCCTTTCTTGCCATGACAATGAGTGTGGGCATGTTGGATTGTAGGTTTTGATTGAGATAGGTTAGGAAAAATAATGGAAATAAATTTTTTTGATATCTGATATCTTTAACTTGCAAAATTGTTGTTTTTTCTACTAACTAGGTGGTGGAAAAAAGTAAATAAAGAAATGCCAAAGTTAAACCTCCACAATAACATATTTAAACTGGTCTTTTCAAAAGTTAGTGGTTTCCAAAGAAAGTTCAGTCAGAATTTATGTTTAGCTGTGTAAGGTCTAAGAAGCATGTAGAGTTTGGATAAAATCTTGAATGACTTGCAATGATTGCATAATTTACATTAAAGAAGAATCCTCTGTTAAGGTTTAAAATGAGTATGATAACTTCTGTATCTCATTTTTTGCAATTACTTCCAAAGATATTTACATAGTAACACTGTAGGTTTTCAACAATTTATTTTACAAAGAACTAAAATGTGAAGGAGTGTTTTGTTATATTGATGATTACTTCGCAAGTCATAGTTGAGTGTGCATTCTAAAAGTCACAGTAGAATGGCACAAAAAGGTATAAATAATATTCTTTTGGAAGTTGGGAAGCATTTGTGTTCAAAGCTTGAGTTTTGAAGGTTCAGGAAATTTTCATATAATAGGTGCTGAACTGTATCTTATCCCTCCTATCTTCTTTACCTATCGACCAGGGCCCAGGATTGCTTTTATCCATTTCTTGTTTGGATGTGATAGACTTGTAGTTGACTATTTCTCTTCGTGTATAACTTTTATTACTTGAAACATCAGACTATTCTGTCTAGATCTCTTAATTGCTTGTTGAATGGTTTATCCTACTCAAGTTGACCTTTTTGGTTCTTCTTTTTGATGAAATTAATTTTAATGCAGATTGGCCAAGGAACTTACAGTAACGTTTACAGAGCTCGTGATCTTGATCAAAAGAAAATTGTTGCTTTGAAGAAAGTGAGGTTTGATAACTTGGAACCTGAGAGCGTTCGCTTTATGGCCAGGGAGATTCACATTTTGCGTAGGCTTGACCATCCAAATGTAATAAAACTAGAGGGTCTAGTCACGTCCAGGATGTCTTGCAGTTTGTACCTTGTATTCGAGTACATGGAGCATGATTTGGCTGGGCTTGCCTCGCATCCTGGTCTGAAGTTTACAGAGCCACAGGTACTTGTAAAAGCTATCATCAGGCATTATTTTAGTCATTTGCATCTTTACTTTGTATTCCAGCTATATGGTCTAATTTTGGAATTTGTTGGCAGGTGAAATGTTACATGCAACAACTTTTACAGGGACTTGATCATTGCCACAGCCGTGGCGTTCTACACCGGGACATTAAAGGTTCCAACTTATTAATTGACAACAATGGTGTCTTAAAAATTGCAGACTTTGGTCTAGCAAGTTTTTATGATCCTACTCATATTCAACCACTGACAAGCCGTGTTGTAACACTTTGGTACCGTCCTCCGGAGCTTCTTCTTGGAGCCACTTACTATGAGACTGCTGTTGATTTATGGAGTACAGGTTGCATACTTGCTGAATTATATGCTGGCAAGCCTATTATGCCTGGAAGAACTGAGGTACTTTCTGCTTTTTCATGTTTTATTCTTTTCATCAGGAATAAATGCTTTAATGGGGTTCTCCACTGGACTTCTGATGTGATCCCATCAACTTCTTTTTTCAACCTTTTTGCCGCTGATTATTTGAGCCATTATGTTGTAAATTCAATTATTGCATACACTGGTGTAATTCATATTGAAGTTGTAAACTATTTACTGGTTAAGCATTTTATAAATTACCAATCCATGTCTAATTATGAATTTATGATCTGGTATTACTTAATGATTGGACTTTGCATGAGTCCATAGTATAGTATTGCCTGATTAGTGAAATTTTTAATGTGAGTTCTGGGCTGTCTTTTCCAGTTTTTGTTTTTAGTATAAATATATATTGTCAAATTTCTGAAACTCAAATTGATTAGCTGATATTCATTATCACATGCCTTTCTCTGGGAGACCCCTTTTCTAATTGTGCAATTGATAAGTCATCTATTTTGCTGGTCAGAAATCATGTCATTATATTGCAACACTAGGCCTAGTTTTTAAAATTAAGGCTTTGATTTTGGTAGCATGAACAAATTAATTCCAATGGGTATCTTGTCTGCAGTGTTCATTGAATCATTGTTCAGCGTAAGGGAATGGCGGCCATTTCATTTGCTTAGTGTTGATTTAACTGAGTTGACTTGTGATTATTTGTTTAAAAATATGAAGAAATTCAAACAGAATTAACCAGTGTGCAATCTCTACCTCTACCTCTCTCTCCCTCCTCCCCACTTAACCCACCATTCATTGCATAGCATCTGCCTTGAACTTGAAATTAAGTCTCAGTCCAAGAGTTGATCTAGAGTTAAGGAGCATAGGCAGTCATCCATGGGCCTTGTTGCGCTGATCTTTAGTTGGTATACCACCCATCTACCTTTCCTGACTCATCTTATGTGCAGTTTAATTCATGAGGCACTCAATTGTTGCCATCTAACTCCTGTTTGTGTTTTATGCTTAAAATGACTCTCCCTCCGTCCACAAATAATAGTCCACTTTTGTTGGCACAAATATTAATGATTATGTTTCTTTTACTATTTTACCCTTATAATGGCCAATAGTAGCATTAGTTGTTCTAGTATAATGTGATTAATAGTAAGTATGCTAAAGGGTATATTTGAAAATATAATAAAAAATTTAACTTGAAAAGGAAAGTGGACTATTTTTTTGGACATCCTAAAAAAGAAATGGGACTGTTATTTGTAAACGGAGGGAGTAGTTCTTTATGCCATTGTCACAACATTGGACTCTAGTCATAGTTCTCTTGTAATGAGTTGAGGTGAATAGAGATAAGGGTCCGAAATGTCTAGTTTTGGTTTCAAATCCTCTATCATATCTTCATTGTAATAAATTTCATGACCATCTGATGCATCTTAAATGCATTTTGAGATGTCCATAGACATATTTAAGTTTAACGATTCAGCTAAAAGGCTATTAAGTTGGCTGAAGGTTTAGCTTTGGGGTGACAGGTTTTTAACCCTGCTTTGTATGGGACCGTTATGCCAATTGAAGGTAAGTTAATGTCAGGAAAGAATAGGATCTTGAAGAATCTATTTCCCCATCTCAAGGAAGATCTTATTTTTCAATGTGATTTAACGTACCTCGACTTGAGTCAACTTTTTTGAAATAGAGAATAAGAGCTTACTTAAAGGCAACAATGGTTGTGAACCCTACACAAGAGAGAGATCATTTACAGGGAAGACATTTAATGAAGTCCAAGTTAACTTGTTTTTTAATTAATTGTTAATTAATGTATTAATCAACCTATCTTTTACAGTTGGAATAAATAACTTCCCCACTAAAACCTAAGAGTTTAAAATGATACTGTCTTTTCTTTTTTGTACAAGAGTAGATGCCTCAAAGAAAATTTTCAGCGCTTGCATTTTTTCTTAATTTCATCTGATTTTTTTAATGAGCAAACCCTTAACAAATGAAAGAGTTTAACTAAAGAAATGAAAGATAAAAAAGAAGATACAATAGATGGTTATCTTGTGAAGTAATTTTCCTTTCTGCTTCTCTATGTTCTTCGTGTCTAAACCGTTTATGTCACAGTGGTTTGGCTATAGAAATATTGATGAGTTCTTTGCATGTCTCTGCCTTGTAGGTGGAGCAGTTGCATAAAATTTTCAAGCTTTGTGGCTCGCCTTCAGAGGATTATTGGAGAAAATCAAAATTGCCTCATGCAACTATTTTCAAGCCTCAACAGCCTTATAGACGCTGTGTTGCAGAAACATTTAAGGAATTCCCTGTACCGGCTTTAGCACTTATGGAGACCCTGCTTTCTATTGACCCTGCAGATCGTGGAACTGCAGCTTCTGCTCTGAAGAGTGAGGTATGAGCATAGATGGGCTAGTTATTTAGAATTTCTCTAATAATGCTGTCTCCTTTTTGTTTTCCTCCTTTTCTGGTGGTAATTAGCAGTTTTTGTCTGGGTGGGTGGGTCTTCTGATGAAGGATGGCATTGGGGATATACCAGTTGTTAATGATTTTGTTAAATCTGTTACCTGGAATTAATTTCAAATGTGCAACTTTAGGATCTTCTTGATATTTTTCATTTTCTCTCATCTTAGCCTTAAATTTAAGATGTTGATTGAAGGACTAATAGAATTATGTAGAAGTTGTTTCTTGGAAGAAGTTAATAGCATTTTCAGTGTCATTAGCATTCTTTTAGCTCTGGTGCACATTCTTTAATTAATTAATTTTACTCTTAGTGTGATTGTTTTCACTTTCAATTTTTGTAAATACTTATTTTTATTGGGTTCAGGTGGAGATTATCAATCTATTTTAACGCTTAAACCTTAATTTGTACTACATATTCTTTATGGAAATGCCATCATCAATCTGGGTTTGATCTAGATTGAAATCCAAAATGGTTAGCATTTCTGAATTCCCTGGCTCAGATAAATTGGTGGTTGTAGATTGAGGCTTTGTTAGATCTCAACCATGGTTTTGCATGCAAAAAGATGACCATGTTATTACCTTCCTTTTGCTTGAGTCCAATTGTTAGTAAAATAGTATATCAATATAATGAAATGTGACGCAAAGTTCATACTGACTTTATGGGGAATCATTCCTTGTGCATCCTCCAGAGGGAGGGAGGAAGGAAGGAGTGCAGTTAGTTTCTGGTAGCTTGATATTTATGTCATTAAATGTAATTGCTGATAGGCTTGTTGCTTGTTTTCAAGGTCATCATGTTTGGTGTTTTTTTCCTAAGATAATCTTAAAGTGGGAGTTAATGGAATATCGGATGAATTGATGGTGGCAAAAGCTATTTTTTCAATCCTTTTGGCTAGGCTATAGCCTTGTCATTGAATAACAATTTACGGACCAAAAAGCCATTAAATCCATACCTTGCATTTGCACACATTCTCTTTGTTCACCTGCTATCTCTGCACGACAAGCAAGGCATCTGTGTTTTTAAGCCATTTTTTTTAAGAACAATTGGATTACAATACCACAACTATGTCACCAGAATACTTCTTTTCCAAATTTTCCTTAGCCTTCTCAGTCGATCCCAAAACCAAAGCCAAATCTATCAACATCTCATGAAATAGCCCTAGTAAGTGGACTGAGAAATAGCCTAGATTCCATGGATCCCCATTTTTCTCTGGCAATGTTTGGATAGAGGGATTTGAAATCCATGGAATTTGTCCAAATCTGTATGATTAAATTAATTCCATGGATGTATACAGTCTCTCTTGTTTGGTATAAAGGTTAAATCCATGGATTTGAATGGTACTTTTGTAAATAAGAATTTTTTAAAAATCCCTCATTTATTAAAACAAGGAATTTGGCAAAATCCCACAATATAGGATTTCAAAAACCCTCAAAATGAGGGATTGTGGGGAATGAAGGATTTTTGAACAATCCATGGATTTTATCCTCTTTTTGTTGTGCCAAATGAGGGATTTGTACCAAATCCATGGATTGGTACAAGGAAGTGATGTAACAAATGTGTGAGGAGACAAAAGGATACGATGAGCTGCAATGCAATAGTTGGCAATGACAAAGAGTAGGTCTATCACATTGAAGGTTGGATATGAGAAAGTCATATATGGTATATGAGAGACTTAAATACCTCAGGGGAAAGGAGAGGTTATTGAACTTCTTATTTTGGTTTTTATTGTCTAAACATTATGGTATTATCAATCAATAATAATAATAAAATTGTTCAAATTCCCTCATCCAAAATCTCTCGTACCAAACATAGCTTCTCTAATGTATATATTTGTCACCATAACTACTATTTGCAAGTAATACTGAACTTTCCTATTCTTCCATTTGTGCTTGAAGAAGGGGAAGAAATCACATGCTAAAAATTGAGAGGGAGAGAGGCAGCAAATACGGAGAAAGGGGAACACAGAGAACAGGGATGGATAGTAAAGTAGATAACAAAATCCAATTAACTGATTTATTGAAGTATATTTTAGTCCTTAACTTATTCAAGAAATTAGCTGTGGTCATGGTGAAAGTGGCTGTGGAAATAACTCCAGCCTTGGATGATAGTCTATAAAGACTTAAGATCGTAATTTTTATGTTTTAATAGATATGATATTTAGTAGGTTTTCTAGATTGGAGATCCCTTTAGGGAGTTATTACTGTGCTTGTTCTAGATTAGAAAGTTATGGCCATGATAGTTTCATGTTGGTTGGGAACAATTTGCATTGCATCTTTATTTCCTGCTATGATATTCAATTATGCACATGTACATGCTACACACTAGCTGAGGTTTGATCTAATATATTTTTTTTTTATACTTCTGTTTTATTATATCTTCTTGTTAGTTGATTGTTGATTTGTTTTTTACAGTTCTTTA
The DNA here is from genome assembly GCA_949750685.1 of Vernicia montana. NCBI lineage: Eukaryota > Viridiplantae > Streptophyta > Magnoliopsida > Malpighiales > Euphorbiaceae > Vernicia > Vernicia montana. Next base: position 9,886 of record CATKHJ010262170.1, read on the forward strand.
CAACAAAACCACTTCCATGTGAACCTTCAAGCCTGCCTAAGTATCCTCCCAGCAAAGAGTTTGATGCAAAAATGCGGGATGAGGAAGCTAGAAGGTGATGATTGTAGAAAAATAGGAAATGTTATTATATATTGGAAGAGATTGCATTATTTATTTAACCTGTAGTGCTGAACTACAATTTGTAACATCATAAATTCCTATTTGGATGACCCAAATAAATTTTTTATAAAATAAAATTTTATTTTGGCATCTTAGCCACTGTGCTTCATGACATTGTTGGAATGTAGAAGTTGCCTGCATCTCCTTGTGGCTAGCTGGGTCCAGCTTGAGTGACCTAAATTATGGCACTGTGAATACTACAGGTTGTCCGTTGTTGTTTTGTTATAGAATTAGGTTATGATGGCTTGATCTACTGCCTTGTTGATTGCATTATTCTATTCATAATGGGTTTGCTTAAAGAGATAGTGATTTGTTGTTCTGCACTTTTACAACTGCTGAGTGATGTCCTTTTAGGGTGGTCTTACTGATAATCTTGCTTGTGTACATTAACAGACAAGGAGCAGCAGGAAGCAAGGGCCAGAGACCTGATATTGAAAGAAGGGGAACAAGAGAATCTCGAGCTGTCCCAGCACCTGATGCCAATGCTGAATTAGTCTTATCAATGCAGGTAAAATCTTCATACTCCTGTATTATATATATATATAGAAGGGATTGCGATTAGGAGTTTGATATGTTGGCTTGTTGGGTCACTACCCTAGTACATGCTGGAGCCTTTGGTTCCACTGAGAGCAAAAAATAAGGGAAGGGAAGATTTGCAAGTTAAAAGAAAAAACCCTGGTGGGGTTTGGGGGATAAAGAAGGTAGCTCATGATAGTAAATTCTCCAAAAAATCAACTAAACAAGGTGCACAAGACATAGCGGCAGAGCACTTAATACTGCACTGTTGTTATTCCTTGTACAGAAGCTTTTTTGCTGGAGTGTTTTTGTTGGGGGAAGAGTGGGGGTGGGTGTATTGGAGGGTTGTAATTCCCAGATTTCAAGTCTCTGTCGTGGTAGAGGAAATAAATATAATGTCTGTCACTACAATTATGCTTCACTGTTTCTCCCTTTATTTTGTTGTTTTAGCTTGATTTAATGATTTGTTTTAATTTTATAATTTGTTTACATTATTGAGACTGCTTTCTTATCACAGAAAAGACAAAGTCAGTCAACTTCTAAGAGCCGTAGTGAGAAGTTTAATCCTCATCCAGAAGAAGTAGCTTCCGGTTTTCCAATTGATCCACCTAGACCGTCACAAGCTGTAGAATCAAATATAGATCCACAGGAGCATCAGCATAAGAGAGCCTCCCATTCTGGGCCGTTGGCTCACCGTGCTGCTTGGGCAAAGGCTGGCAGGAACCCAGGTGATGTTCCGAAGGTTTCTTCTGGGGCTGACTTGTCAACAATGTCAAGCTTTGTGGCAGCACGAAGGAGTTTATTATCTGAAGACCGACGAGAAAGGTCTGGCCCATCACAGCAAGAAGTTCCAAAACTAATGGCGAGGTTTCCTGGATCCTTCAAGGAAGCCTCAGAATCCTTTGTTCAGCAGGATCAAAAACATCACTCTCAGGGGGTAGGAGGTTCTCATCAAAAAGAGGATGGAAGAATGAGCAATAATGATCCAGTCCTTGTAAGTAGTTGATACTTGACACTCTCAGTGGCATCTCTCTCTCTCTTTCAGTTTTCTGCAGGATTATTCTCTCTCTCTCTCTCTGAGTTATCATCTAAATCTTTAGGAACAAAAGCTTGGCAGAATTTTTGACTGCCAATGTTTTTTCCTGCGTGTTATTTGCTAGTTCTTTATGCATTATAGTGTTCATGCAAGTAGTATATTGAAATTTATAATTTGTGGAACTTCACACAAATGATTGACTTATGACCTCTATTTTCTGGGGGACTGTACTTTCAATTTTCATGCTTTTTGGTGGGTAGCTGAACTGTGGTTTTTATTATTTCTTTATGTATTTCTCAGGTTGGCTACGGTTCAAAAGGTCACAAAATTCACTATTCTGGTCCATTGCTAGTTCCATCAGGGAATATGGATCAGATGCTGAAGGATCATGATCGCCAGATCCAAGAAGCTGTTAGACGAGCTCGTATGGACAGGGCAAAGGTCAGAAAAGTACAGATTGAGGGGAACCAAATATCAACCAATTCGATATTTGTTTCTGGTCGCTGAGCCTGATTAAGCCCTCATTTAGAATTAATGTGAAGAAGATCACAGCAGATTATGATGGTTGGTGATTTTCTTGCGATAAATACGAGTTAAATTGTTAGGTGGGGTATTTTGTATAGGGGTTGTTCTTAGAAAGAATAGCTAGTGGCATATAGCTCATTGATAAATCTCTCCCCTCTCTGCAGTTTATCATGTGTATTTACTTTTCACTCTCCCACTGCAATTTCTGAATTCTGGGCCATTCTTGTAGAGCATTTTTATTAGTCATAAGCTGTAGAGTATCTGGAAATATGACATTGTTTATGGTGTTAAAAGAAAAAAAAAATATTTCATCCACTATGCTCAATTTCACTGTAGCTCTTGTAGTTTCTTCTCCTTATACTCAATTTCTTTACTGCTGACTGGCAGATCATAGCTGGATAGTGGTGAAAGATTGGCCTTTTGTTGCCAACACAATCTGTCTGATTCTTGCTGACACTTTCTTGACAATTTATATTTGCAGTTGATTTCACTTTTATGGCTTCAATTTATCAGATATGTTGCTATTATTGGTGCTGGAAATGCTGTATTTTCTATTGGAAGAGCTCTACCATTCCAGACATCCAAAAGGTAGCAAAATTCTTACTGCTTAGCTTTCAATTGGCGCTCCGATCATCAAATGAAATGTAAATAACACGGCCTCCTCTCTGAGACGAGGCGCTTCTGGGGTTGAATTTTATTTATTTTTATTTTTTCTTAAAACACTGTTAGATGCTGGATGCTGGCCTTAAACAGTATATTTTTTTTTGTTGGTAAATTAGGCTCCTGATTGGGACTGGGACTCGACCTAGAGCTTTCAGTTTTTAAAATAGAAAACCGAATTAAATTTCCATACAGTTCGGTTTTTACTAAAAAAAATTTCAGTTTAAACGGAAATAATTGAAATTTTAATATATATATATAATAAAAAGAAAAAAAAACAGTCAATTCAAAAAATCGAATCAAATCAAATTTTTTTAGTTTGGTTCAATTCGGTTTTCACAATAAATTCGGTTTGGTTTGATTTTCTCAAAATATAATTTTAATTATTTTGGTTTGGTTCGATTTCGAATGTTCACCTCTAGCAGCAGGTAGGATACCCGCAAAATATGCACTACTCATTCCCAAATCCGTTAAACAATCCCTCTACCTGAATTTTCAAACCCGTTTAAAATCACCTCTTAATATTTATACACATCCCAAACTCTAAGAACTATCCGATTACTACCCAAACTTGCATAATACCCGATTATAAAATTTTAAAATTATAGACAAATATCTTAATTTTTAAATCTTATGCTATCATGCAGTTGCCTCATAAATATAAAATTATAACAAAATTTACAAAAACCCTAAAAGATCAAATAAACTAAAAAAAAAATTAATAAACCATATACTTTACTAATTAAAATACTACACTCCACAAAAATATCAAAACAATACAACACATTTAAATAGGCATAAATTAAAAGAAACATATCCATTTCAATAATCATAGCACTGATTATCCAAAAAAAAAAAAACAACATAGCTAATGTTTTCCAAGTCTTCAAATGAGTGTAGCCTATTACATAATTGGGTTTAGGCAGTAGGTATCCTATGCTCTGAATCTGAACTCGTCATGAGTAGTATTTTTTAACCTCAAACTTTATAAAGGGTCATTTGAGATTGCGTTTAAAAAAAATATTTTATATATTTTTTAAAATTATTTTTTTCTATAAGCAGATAAATTGATGTATTTTTTAGAAATAAATTTAAAAAAATAATTTATAAAAAATAATAAAAATTTATTAATTAAATAAAAAAATTAAAAGTATTAATATCAATGAGGCCCAAATACTACCTATACTATATTTAATAGAATTGTATTGAATCGGGCATCCAAAAATATCGGAACCACTGACAACCTAGCTTTCGGTCCTGGAGTTGACATTAGTATCAATGACTCATATAATATAGTACAACTAGATATAATTTCACCATAATATATAAAAAAAAAATATTTGTTAACTAACCAATTAACTTTATTACAGTATTTAATAGTAACTTGTGGTTTTGGTGAACGTGAGTTATATAAATTAAAATGTTTTTATAAAATTATTATCGTTTTGTAAAGGAATGTGTCATGTATTTAATCGTGTGTGTATATATTATTGTTTTAAAAAAAAATAGTAATATAAAACCTTTCATTGGTTAAATTTAAATTTTAGTTAAATAGTATGAATTGAATTTGCTTTATTATATTTATAAAAAAAAAAAGAGAAAAACTAACGAAATCAAATTGGAGAAAATTATACTGTGCTTAGCTTTTGTCAAGCGAGCTCGTTAGGGTGGTGGTGGTGGTGATCAGTGATAGATTCAATTATTAGCAATTTATTTTTTAATGTATACTATAGTAACAATAGTGAAAGGGAAAAATAAAATATTAACTAAATAGTAATAAATTATAAGATAAACGCACAACACAAAAACGATATAAATATTAAAAAATTAATGTTCAGTGAATGTTTTGCATTAATCAATGAAATCTTTTTTTAAAACACCAACAGATCTTACTCCAATAATTGTTCATGAATCTCTCTATATGGGAAGATGCATGTACTATGCTTCACACACATTTTGGAATAAATAATAGTTGGAGGTTCTTTCCCCTTTGATTGATTAAAAAATATGGGTAGAATTTGGGTTTAAAAAATGTTAAATTTTTTAAAAATTAAACTCGTATAAATCAAGATCTGAATTTAAAAAAGTCATATTTTTTAAAATAAATTAAAATATGTGGCTCGATTTTTAGGATAACAAATTGTTCAAAAAAGAAAGAAAGAAAGAAATAAGCTAACTCAATTAAATTGACTTATTACCTATCTCTATATTTACCATAGATAATATAAGAATTAATGCTTTCAAAGTTTAAAGAATAATAAAGAAAAATGACTTGCTTTTGTTTTAATTTTTAATTTTTTTAATGCTTTTGATTTGGAGGTTATAATTGAAAGAAAGTGCAAATTTAATCTAAATAGTAAAAAATAATAAAATAAAATACAATGCGAACTAGAATGCTAATTTTATGGTATATTAGGTATTTAGGTCATGTACCATAAAACAAAAGCATAGAAATAACTTTGTAAACAAGTTTTTCCTTAAAAAGTGTTCAAAGATGGGATTAATGGAAATTGATGAAATCTTATATTATCTTTTATATATATATATATATATATATATATATATATATATATCATGAAGGAGGAACACCCAACAGAAATAAATTAGACTATGAGAAAACTAATCATATCATACCTTATTGACATATATATATTGTTGGTAATATAAGATATATATAAATTTGGGCAAAAAAATATAAGATATATAAATTTTGGTAATTTAGAAATTTCTTAAAGGGATAAGATGCAAATATATTCCTAATATTCGGCTAAAAGTGCAGATCAACACTTAATATTTTTAGAGATACGAATATACCCCTAACGTTACAAAAATAGGTCAATATGTTCATTCTCTCTATTATCTCCATTATCTCTCTCTCTCTCCATACTTTTCTTTTCTTTTTTTTTTTCCTTTTTTGTCCTTCATTTATCTTTGTTTTTTTTTTTAATTTGTATTTTACATTACCTACAAAATATTTGTGTGTGTATATACATATAATTTGACTTTTTTCATTTATTTTTTATTTATAAGTTTATATAATGATAGTTGTAATTATTAATAAAATTTAATTATATTATTAGAATACATGATAAACATTTAAAAATAATCAATCGTGATATTGAATAAGTACATTATAAATTTTTTTTAAAAAAATATAATAACGTGAAAATAAATTAATGAGATACTAGTTTTATTTTTAAAACAATTATGTGAAAAATGATAAAAAAAAATTTAAACAACTTTTGATAAAAACTAGTTATGTGATTAATTTATTTTCACGTCATTATATTATTTAGAAAAATTTTAGAGTGTATTTATTCAATATCACAATTAATTATTTATAAATTTTTATCATATATTTTAATAATATAATTAAATTTTATTAATAATTGTAACTATCATTATATAAATTTATAAATACAAAATAAATAAAAAAAAGTCAAATTATATGTATATACACACACAAATATTTTGTAGGTAAATGTAAAATACAAGTTTTAAAAAAAATAAAGATAAATGAAGGACAAAAAAAAATTAAAAAAAGGAAAAAAAGAAAAGAAAAAGTGTGGAGAGAGAGAGATAATGGAGGTAACAGATAGAATGGGCTCGTTGGCCCATTTTTTTAAAATTAGGGGCATATCCGTGCCTCAAAAAACATTAAGTGTTGATATGCACTTTTAGCCAAACATTAGGGGTATATTTGCACTAGGGCTGAGTACGGATATTAAAAGTTCTGAATTGAACCGAATAACCGGACCGAAAATATCCAGAATCGGACCGAACTGTTGACTTTTTTACTTTTTCCAAACCGAATTGGACCGAGTGAAATATTTTGGTACGGTTTTGGATATTAAGGTATATCCGGACCGAGAACTGAACCGAATTGAATTGAACCGAAATAACCGAAATTTTTTAATTTTTAATTTATAATATATAAGTAGTGATAATTGAATAATGTAAAGATAATACAAAAATTATAAGATTATACATGATATTATACCAATTATTAAATTATATTAAGATTATATCAAAAGAAAATTTAGATG
>CATKHJ010262253.1:0-29207 GCA_949750685.1 Vernicia montana
TATTAAGTATTTAATTATATTATTATTATTTAAATATTAATTAATAATATATAAAACTTAACATAAATATGTATAACATTTTTTGTCAAAATATATAAATTATGAAGTTTTAATATTAATAAAATTATAAAAAAATAAATGAGGATCCCCGTCCCCACCCCGAACTCGATTTACTCCGCTCCGCCTTTGCCCCGACTGTTCATGGGGCGGAGACGGGAATCTCAAAACTCGCCCCGCCCCGCCCCATTGTCATTCCTAACCATATGTAACTAAATCTTTTCCAAAAATATTTAATGACGAAGTAAAGAAAAAAAAATATGAGAACTTTATCACACAACCTTATTTAAAGCATTACCAAAGAATTAATGAGTTTTAAATAAGTAGTACTGAGTCATTTTTAGAATAGAAGTCTATGAGTTTATAAATCCAAGTAGATAGACCAAATTAATTTTAAAAAAAAATTACCATAGGTATTGAGTTTGATCATAAAAAAAATTCACAATATTTTAGCGTAATCTGTCTAATTGTAAAATATGTCAATCCAAGTATTTGCTGTGCAAATTTTTTTTTTTTTTTTTATAGATTTTAATCTATCATAATTCATTTACTATTAGAATATTGAAATGATCGATTGAGCCTGAAATATGTTTATAATTAAAAATAATAATAATAAACACACAACTACTTGTGAATGTATATTTGTTAGCTTTTGAACATATTGTTTCTGAAGAGTGAAGATTATATTTATTGAATTTTATCATTAATGAGATGAGAATTCAATTTTCTTAAAAGAAAATTCCCTAGTAACTACAATACTGGAAATATTATCATACCAAATTGTTAAAAGTGACATTATCTAATATTCCGTTTGGAAAAACTCATTTAAAATGATTCAATTCAATTCTTTCAATATAATTGAATTGAATTTTTGTACAAAAATTATTTCAAACACCATATACATAGATAATAAATTCAATTTATTTTATTTTTTTAATTTCTTATATTTATTTAATAATAACTTATAATATTAAAATTTTAAGAAATTATGATTTATATTTGTATAAGTTGACGATAAATTAAATCTTAATTATATTAATTTTTTGTAAAATGACATGATTTCTATTTACTTTAAAAATTATTTTTTTTTATATTAAAAGAATTAAATTTCATAAACTATCTCTTTCTAAACATGAAAATTGACAAAAAAAAAAAAAAAAAAAAAATTCATTTGAATTGAATTCTTGTAAAATTTGAGTTTTTAAACAAGAGGTAATAACTTTAAAATTTAAACTTCACTAATATGAAAATCCTTCATTTATATATACATAAAAGAAAATTATCGTACAATGCCTGGGAAGGAAAAGTACTCCATTCATATTATATGAATTGAATTGATCATCAAACTCAAGTGATCTTGTAGTGTATGCACATAGAAATCTGTTCAGATCTCTTAGCTGTATATGTAATTAACTCTCAGGAAAATTAATTAAGCTTACACTCAAAATCATATATAATATAATTAAGCCATGTAATATTATAGTTAGGAAAATATATGTAATATATCCCTCTAATAATAATAATAATTAATATATATATATATATAGCTAATTAAATCTGTACAACAGCCAGTCCTTTCATTTTAGGTCTTCTCTCTGGGGACTCAGGAGAAATTGCCTTCCTCTTGCTAATATTATTATTATTGCTGCTCTTATTATTATTATTATTATTATTATTATTATTATTAATGTTGTCGTCAATTTCAGCTTTACAAGATTGGTCAAGGGATTTTAGTAGGTGAGTCTGAAGCTTCTCCATATCTGATAACTGAAGAGGCTTCAACAAGAATTCCTCAGCTCCTTCTTGCAAGCACCTATAATTAATTAATACATATATTGTATTTATATTTATATTTATATTTATACAACAAAAATATAAACATTAATCCACTTATAATAGTAATATTATCATACACCACAATCGGAGATTTTTGGACATAAAGGCTATCATAATATAAAACAGATATTCAATTACTAAATTATTATTTTCACAATAGTATTGAAATTTAAAAAAACTATGTGAAAAACATTATTTTTTTTTTCAATTTTTTTTGTAAAATGTAGTTTGACATTAATTGTTGTATATATAATTCTTTTAGAGTTATACAAGTTTTCCTTAAAACAAATTTTTTTTAGTGACTTTTATCAACATATATTAATTAAGATATTAATATTTTCAGAAAATTCTAAATTATTTTTAGTGTAGCTAATTTTTTATACATCAAACCAATTACAAATATGTATTTTAAAATTTTATTATGAATATATCTATTATTTTATCCAGTGTAAATTTACTAATACTTTTATAACATCTACATGTAATTTTTATATTAAACTTAATGTATACAGCAGGTGTAGATTTACAATAATAATTGCTCTAACATAAGTACCAAATAGAATCTTAATTACTTCTTTCATTCCAAAAAAAGTTGTCACCTTTTTTCTTTTTAGGGATATTTTAAAAAAGTTGTTGCTTTTCTATTAGTAATATGTATTTTTTTTACTTCATTTTTCATATTTACCTCTTATTAATACTTATCTTTAAGATGCATTTAATGTCTAAATGAAATAAAATAAAGTGTGTTTATTATACTATCAAAAAATATAAAAGGAAAAATACAATTTTATTTATAGTACTCTTAATTTTTATAAAAAAAAAAAAAAAAGGTGACAACGTTTTTTAGACAGAAGGAAAGAGTAATTCTTAATAAAAATGAGATGCCGTATTTATCTTCTTGTCATCAAAATCGGAAAAACAGAAGAGTGAGAAGGACTAAGAAACTTACATGCTAATTCTAGAAGGTATATTTTCTGATGACATAACCACGACTGGAACATCTTTCCAAGAAGAACCCTGAAAATGCAATTAAAGCTAGCTTAGGTTAAAGCTTCAAGTCTATCAATTAGTGCTTATTAAGGGAGACTCAACTGCATTACTATTACTATTACTTCAATGTGATAGTACTTCAATGTGCTCTTTTATATATATATATATATATTTCAAAATTTGTTAGAAATTTTTTCATTATATGTCAAGTAATTTTTTAAAATATTAAATTTATATGAAGCTATCTAATTATTTTTTTTCTTCATATTATTATATTTTTGTAGATCCTAATTAAAGTATATATAAATTAATATATTTAATATCATTTTATCATTTTTTAATTGGTCCATATATTTTATTTATATTAATATTTAAAATTATTATAAGATAATATTTAAATTTAATAAGATAATAATAATTTACATATATTAAAATATTTTTTTAAAATATAAATTAAATAAAAAAATATTATCAATATCTGTTCAAATCACGAGCTTACGCCTAATTTTAATTAATTTCTAAAGCTACTAAAATCTCTCTTTTTTTTTTTTTTTTTTCAGAAATCATAAAATCTTCCTTACACATAAAGAAAATAGGCACAAAATATTAAATTTAATTATCACTTATTTTTTTTTTTTTAAATGTTAGCTTACCTCACATTTCTTTCCTTTGCTTCTGACAAATTTGCCCAATGGTCCCCTCAAACATTTTCTATATGTATATAAATAATTAAGTCTGATGTGGTAATATATAAATATTATTAATATACCCTAATAAAATATAATTAACTTTTCTCTTATTTCTTTCCTTTATTCTTACTTCTCTCAATTTTCTTTGTACTAAAACGGATCCTTTTCACAAAATCATAAGAGAGTTAATACTTCACCAGATCCCATTTTTTCTTTTTACCTAAGTCTCTGACTCATTATAATTAAGACAGATAGTGAGACATATATATATATATATATATATATATATATATATATAAATATTAAAGCTTTGATTAGGGTGATTGTTGATTTGTTGTAGTTTTTTGAAATAAGGGATGTATCCAAATATATAACCTTTAAATATATAGTATTCTGTTTTGAGTATTTATGAAGACCTTTTTAAGCTTACATAATCATGGCTGATATTAAGAAATACTACCTCCGTTTTATTTTGTTTGGAACATTTTTTTTTAAATGTCTCAAAAAATATGTCCCATTTTTATTTTTAACACTTTTTTTTAATCCTTTATATATATTTTGTTTTTGAATATTAATTTAACTTTTCCCCATAAAGTTTATAGGAAATTGTATTTAATAAATGACATAAAAAGAAAAATAGCATACTATTTAATATACTCTTAAACTTTGTAGAAAAAAAATATGTCACAAACAAAATGGAACAAAGAGAAGTAATAATAATCCATGCTTTTTTCTTGTTTAATATATTTAGATTAAAAATGTTAATCTTTACACCATTTGCTCCAATAATAGTGCATGCTTTTAATTAATTAATTAATTATATATATATATATATATATTTTAAAAAAGAGGGGAAAATCAAGGGAAGAAGGTAATAAATAGTGATTTACCTTGACTCTTTTGAGTAAGTCATAACCACTCATCCCAGGCATACAATAGTCTGTCATGATCAAATTGACTTTCATCCCCTAAAATTTCATAAAATATAAGAATAAAAATGTCTCAATTACAATATCATACACTAAAAGGAGAAATAATGTTATTAAGGAGAGTAATTATTATTGTTATTTTGGAATTTTATATTCCCCAAAACTTCCTATTGAAGAGGGAAAACAGTGTATAACAAAGGCATGTTATTTACCCAAATGGACCAAAAGAGGAAAAAAAACAATTAAGAGGAAAAAGCCAGGGGAAAAAAATTATATGAATGTACAAAAACCAAATAAAATAAAGAATAGAGGTGAAATTCAAATATACTAAACTTCTATATCAAGATTTTAGTGGATAACTCTAAAAAACCACCCTAAGATAATAAATGTAACAAAAAGATGGAGCAAAGGGAACCAAGCAACTTTGGAGTTTCATTACCTACAAACCTGAATGTATTTTGTTACATATCAAAAGAAACCAATATTTTGAGATAAAATAATTTTTTTTAAAAAAAATCTCATAAAACTTGAAACAAAGAGGTATAGATGAAGCCGTATCATCACCATGTCCATGTGCTTAACCTCTATATGTACAAAAATTTTCACTATGATATACAAAATTCTATCATTTTTGTCCACAAATAGAAAATTCTTGCTTACACTAAATTCATAAGTTTATCTTATATATCAAATCAATAAGTCTTATATATCAAATCAATAAGTGATGAGATATTTTAGTCAATAATTTTTTTCACCGATACTCTTTTTTACTCATGTGTTCTTATTTTATTAAATTGATATATGTACTCAGTATAAGCAAAACTTAATTAATTAATATATATAAAAGCATAACAAAAAAAAAACATTTGTAATTAATGGCATTTCTTCTTTGAGTGATTATTGCCCTAAGTTTATCATCATAAGATACACCAGATCGGAAAAATTGCAGTACAGTAGTACTTAAAAATTGATCATTGATATTAATTATTTGATTATAATTAAATTAAATTAATTGAGCTTAGGTTCAAATTTATAACTTTACAGTTTTAGAAATAAATTAGAATCAAAATTCATTGATACACATATATTCAATATTTTTCAGTTGAAGTAATTAACTCCTTTTAGTATATGTGGTCCATGGTGAATCTTTTATTCAGATCGTGTTTATATTTTGCAAGACAAATTAAAATATGAATGATTAAAGGGTAATCTTAACTCAAGTGGCAAGAGTATTGCTCTTGTAAGTTAGAGGTTTTGGGTTCAAGTCATCTCTTTCGCACTAGATAAGATTTCGCTTTTATGACGAGTGTAAGAAGATGTCTACTCTTTGTTGTATAACTCACCGTCCATTAGACCTTTCCATGAATTAAAAAAAAATGATTAAAGGGCAACATCGTGATTAATATATAAATGTGCTTTATTTTTTTTTTATTTTTTATTTTTTTTATCATAGGGCTTATATATAAATATATTATATATCCTCTATATATCGTTAAAAATCCTATAATATTTAGATTTCTGAGTTATTTAAGATTACCCTTCTTCAATCTAGGATTCATCGTACAATTTCTTCATGTCACTGATACATAAATAATGGAAATTTTGGTTAATGACATGAGATTAATGGATTTAATTAATATTTTTGCATTTCTTTTAACATTTTCTCATATTTATATTTTTTCAATTGGATATATCTACGGAATTCCATAATATTCCTAAATAATTCTATTAACACAATATATTCTAACCGAAGATGTGGAAGAAAACCTTTAAAAAAACAAACTTTATTTACATCAAGAAGCATTACTTACAAAAATAAAATAAATTTGGTACGCATTTTTTTTTTAAATGATTCTTGTTTTCTTTTCGTTTCCCAATTTATTTTTTTTACGTTTAATTTTCTTATATTTTGAGAATATATAGAGGTTTTGACTCTATAAATTTTGCTATAAAATTTTCTCAATTAATTACTTCTTTCTGTATATTTGGGAAGAGGAAGATTTTCGAACCCCAGTTAGAACTCAATTTATAATGATTCAAAAAAGGAAGAAGAAGAAGAAGAAGAAAAAGAAAATTATAAAAAAAGAAAAGAGTTGGAGACGAGAGAATTGAGAGAGAGGAGCTTAATTACCTCTTGTTGAGTGGAATGACAGGACAAGGAGGAAGAAGAAGAAGAAGAAGTTGTAGAGGCAGTGTCTAGGTTATCAAGCAAACCCAGATATTCCAAAGCTTTATTCCCAGAATCCACACAAGTTACTACCCAAAAATAGAGAAAAAAAACAAAAATATTAATATAGATATATAGATAGATTTTAAAACAATAACTAATATAAATATATATATAATATACCTTGATAAGAAGAAACTTTAAGCAGCCTCTCTAAAAGCTTCCTATCAAGAAGACTATCATCCACAGCCAAGACATGAAAATGTTGTTGTAATTGTAATTTCTCATCTTGTTTTTCTTCTTCTTCTTCTTGTAGCTCTTTTTCTTGTTCTTGTTCTTGATTTTTCATTTCTTCTTCGACACTTGATGCTTTCACCTCCATTGGTCAAAAATAATATTGTTAAATACAATTAATATTTCTTGCTAAGTTGTATGCTAATTCTTTTATAACAACACCCCCACCAAAAAAACAAATCCTTTTATGGAACTCGAAAAGTAGAAGAGACTCATGAAAATATGAAAGTATGCAATGTGGGGTTATATCTCCGTGGGTTTTTATGAAGTAGGTGAGAAGTAAGAGAATAAGGAGATATGCAGAGGGAGAGAGAAAGGAAAAGAAAAGGAGAGAGATGTTTTCCTGCCATAATCTCTCCCTAGATTCTCTCTATCGTGTTGGTACAACCACTCATATTTCTCTCTCAATCTATTTCTTTTTTATTTATTTACTTGCTTTGGATTTTGTTTGATTCCTAAGGAAAATCACAGAAGATCTTGATTTGTTACCATTTAATCACGATTGTGTAAAGGGAGGAGTTGATTTTGGTTGGATTAATTGGATTTGGATATAAGACTTTTTTGAAGAAAAATTAAAAATAATAATAATAATAATAAAAAGGTGGTTAAGGTCATATATAACTAATTAAACTCCTATATATTTATTCTTTAAAAATTAGAAAAATTACTATTTAATCCTGAGATTTGATCTAATTAACTAATTTATTCATATTTTTTGAAAAAGTAACTAATTAATCCCTCAATTTTGATTCCGTCAAACTATTTAGTCATTCTATCCAGTTTTTGTACTTTTTCTGTTAAATTTATGAAAAAATAACTAAAATGTCATTGTATATATAATAAATATAATTTCAATTTTATTATTTAAAAATAAAAATAAAAAAATTTTAAATTAATAAAATTAAATAATAATCATTTAATTTTATTAATCTAAATATTTTTTTATTTTTTTTATATATAATAATAAATAATTTTATAATTTGATGATATTAAATATAATAATTATATAAATATTATTTACTTTTATTAATTTGATTATTTTTATTTTTAAATAATAAAATTAAAATTATATTTATTATATATACAATGACATTTTAGTCATTTTTCATAAATTTAACAGAATAAAGTATATAAACTGGATATAATGACTAAATAGTTTGACGAAAATAAAATTGAGAAACTAATTAGTTAATTTCTCAAAAAGGATGGACGAATTAGTTAATTAGATCAAATATTAGGGACTAAATAGTAATTTACCCTTAAAAATTTGATTGAAAGTTACTCTTCTTTGCTTATGACTAATTAAGTCTTTGGTTGTATTAAATCAATTAAAGTAAAGTTCGTTCCAACTAACCAAATAGTGATTAATTAAGATGCGACTTATTGAAGGACAGACCTCTCCCAATTACTTACTATTTTTTTCTTTTTTCCTATACAGTTGAGGCATGGGATATGAAAGATTATAGGTTGGACTCCTATTCATATTTAATTTGAATTATATTTATATTATTTAATAATTTATCTATTTTAACATGATATCCAACTTAAGTATTTTTGGATTTCTACTTTCGAAAACTGAATTAAATGAGTACTTATAATAATACACATAATATAATAATAATAAATTAATATAAAAGTTAATTTGGTTGATATGAGAATTTGTTGTTCTTCTTATTAATCAAATTGTGATATTTTGAGATTAAAAAAAGTGACAAAATTCTCATTTATAAATCCTTTAATTATGTTGCAGCATATATTTACAAATTCCATTTTCACATTAAAAAAAAATGCTAAATATAGTAGCTACAAGAGAATGAAATTGTCAAATTATCTAGAATTAACGATTATCAATTATATTTCGTTTGTTTTGAAGAATTTCAGTGATAAATTTTTCAAAATTCATAAATTATAACTCAGTCTTTTATTTGATTTAAAAATTTAAACTACATTTCATAGATTTATTAATCCATCATGTTACAAAACTTTTAAAAATGAAAAATTTAAAAACTCACATGAGATGTGAATTTTTTATTCCATAAATTTTATTTTAAATTCATAAATTTTAACTAAATTTATAAATTTAAAATTTATTATGCCAAACGAGATCTAAATCTCAAATTCAACATTTTTAGTAAATAGGTGAAGCCATTAAATATATGAGGGTGTTAATTAGAAAGGTGAAATGATTTAAAATCTCTTAAAATTTTCTTATCTATTTTTCTGTATTGTTTTATTATTTCGGGAACTTGATTTAATTATGTTGAAATTATTGAATTAGGAGTTGAAACTCCAATAAAAACTTAATAGATATAGACCCATATTTTTAAGAAAATTAAAATATCTAAAAATAGTATATATATATAAAAAAAAAAAAAAAAGAATGAAAAAGCCACATCACATAACGGTAACTGTGACACCATTGCTTATATCATTCTTAAATTGGAACGACAGTCGTCAGGTATCAAATCTAATGTCTATCACTGCTGCGTGAAAAACTGTAAATGCATTGACAGATTGACTAACTATAAAATATTCTTTCATAAATTTCTGATAATATTTTTTTATTATTATAAAATAGAGTCACGGATTAATTTTTATTTAATATATTAATTCCCTATTTATTCCGTTAATCACAAGTCATAAGTCTACTTTACTAATCCAGTATAGCTCAATTGATTTCCTCCTCCTCTTTGTAAAAGATGCGGATACTGAAAAATAAAAAAAAAAATCTTAATTCAATTTTTTTATTTATTATCGTAATGAATTTTTTTATTTTTTTAATAAATTTAATTTTGACTAAAATTAAAATTTAAAATCTTATAGCTTCAAAAATGATTATAATATCATTAGACTATTTTTTTTTTTAAAAAGAAAGGACTAAAAGTTTATTAATATGAAAATTTTTGTCATTAAAGAATTATTTCTATTATATAGTTTAGTCATAATATTATTTGGATTTATTTGACTAATTACAAGAGATTGATTCCCCATTAAAAAAATCAAAAATTAAAATAAAATAGGATTCTCATTTCCCAGTCAAATTTTTTATTATTATTTTTTTAAAATTTAGACTAGGAAAAAAAAAAGGTAATAATCACATAAATGGAGACCCTTTTTAGAGCAAATAGACGAACAGAGGGCCAACATAATAATTAAAATTTTGAGTACTGAAAAGGAAGAAGATAAATTTGGGACCACATTTTTCATTTTTTTTTTTTTTTTTTTTTTTTTTTATGCATAAAATGTGTATAGAAAGCATGGAAATGGGGAATCAATCTCTTGTAATAATAGTGAAGGGGACATGAAATAAATTAATGGGTCTAACATTGGGACCCATTTTGATCAAAATTTTAAATATATATATATATTTTTTTTCCTTTGAAAAATCTTCTTGTGGGGCCACGGCAAATGCAATCTTTTATGGGACCCATTAAATCCTGCTCTAAAATCTCCATCCAAATTTTGAATTTGTCCCTATTGAGAAACTTTTACCATCATTTTTTATTTTGAACTTTTCGAATTTATTATTTTTTCCATTTATACATGTAATGGGTAACTTTTATCTAATAAGTTTAATGATACAGTATGATAGGGATAAAATCAATTAAGTTTTAATTAGATTTTAAAAAAAATATAAACTCATTTAAGAAATCACTTATTTATAGATCTGGAGTATGAATACAATTCGCAAATCGGCTATTTAAAGCTTATGATTCATCTGACTAGACGTTGGCTTGTCCTCAAGACTCGTCCTCTAAAGTTATCTTTGTAAAATTTAAGCAACAATCAGCTCACCCACTCTTATATTAAATTAAAGTTCTACTTTTCATCTAAATTTTTTTACCTGACTCGTTCAAGGATCATTAAGTAGGACACTGCAGCAGCTATTATTTGTCGATTATGTAAGACAAGCGCATCAAGATAAAACATGTCTGGTGAGGCACTCCCTATCTTGCAACAAGTGAAACCACCGCCCTAACAGAGGTAAGGTATAAGCATATGGTGTCAGAAATGTTGCAACTGCTTCACTATTATCTTTGGAATGCTAGCTATTACCCAACAATGAACTCAAATTAGTATAAAAGAAGAGGTTGACCATCATTCACAAGTAGCTCAACTCTATAACTTTTCACCTCATTTTTATCACTGAAAAGCTCTTTAGAGCTAGAAAGAAACTCAATTTTTTTTCTAAAGGATTCTAATCTCCACAGCTTCTAATTTAAGTATCGGAAGATTCTTACCAAGTTAAGATTTTACCCTTTAATATTATTTGTTTATCTTACAAGTTCAAATATATTTCAAAAAGAGTCCAATCAAATATCTTGATCGAAATCTGATCACACTCTATACTCAATTTATATGTTAAATTCATTTTTTTAATCTCAATTTATGAAAAGAAATTTGATTAAAAGAATCGAATTTTTTAAAAAATTGATTTTACAAATTTAAATACAATTCATAAATAAATTTGTGGTAGATTAAAAAAAATCAATAAAGTAATGAAAACTCGGTTTATATATTTTCTTTTGAAGTCTTTACACTCGAGTATGGGCCACGGTTTTGTCTGCCGCGTGTTGCGTGCTCCACGTGTTTCTGAACAGAGACCAGTGGAACTGGCCTGGGTTCACATGAACCGTCAGATCACGTCGCTGTCCTCTACAATGATGTTGCTTCATTTTTATATATCTATATATACTAGGATTGTTTTTTATTTATTCGGTAATTTTCACAATTAATTTGCACTATTTCTGAGTAATTCCTTCACTTTATGCTATTTCACTAAAAGATGAATTATTATTACATTATTAAAATTTACCATAACTAACATTATTATTTTAGAATTAATATTTGTATCTTTTACTAATTTTAATGAAAATGCAAAATTTTGAAGAATTAAAATATATTATATTTTAAAATTTTTAGAAATCAAAGTTTTATATAAGTTATAATATTAAAAATTTAAGTATAATGAAAAAAAATATGATTTTATAATATAAAAAAAATGAAGTATTGAGTTTATTAATAAGTTTCAAGAATTAAAAATAATAAACTTAATTCATTTGTTGACTTAAATTGCCTAAGTTATTTTAAACCGCAATTTCTTCTTTTAAAAAATGAATTTTCTTTACCCAATTCCTATTATATAATTATGAAAAGAAAAGACAAACATATTTCTATCATGAGGAAGTTTTCATGATTACCATCATGAGCTCATATATCTCTTTGTATTTTTCTTTTTTCTTTTTTAAATAATTTCATTACCAAAACAGTGACATGTGTTTCAAACTCTCAATGTTGTAATTTATTTAAGTTAAAAATGGGAGGTTTGAGTTTTGGATTTTCTTTAGAGGAATATTAATCATCAATAGTTTAATTAACGTTTCATTTCAATTTTTATTGCTAAAATATTTTTATTCTGTTGACAGATGTTGAATTAATACAGTAATTGTAAATAATTAAAAATTAATTAGAATGTTAAAACAAGATTATTTTGAACTGAATGTCTATTTTAATTTTAATTGTATATATATATATATAAGGAATTATTTTTCCCTGCCAAGGACATTTGGTTAAAAGTTAAAAGCTTTGAACGACATCTATGATTTCAATTTGTCTCCGGACTTTTAAACAAAGAACAGTTAACCATTCACTAAAAGATAAAAGTAGATTTTGTCACCCTTAACAATAAAGTAGATTTTGACATATTTGATAATATTGAAATTTCTTTTTCTTTCCTTTTTTACTTTCAGTTATTAATTATATTAATTTTGCAAATGAAGAGTGCCCTTAATTATATTTAATTTGTTTAGGAGGTTAGTCTGTCTTTTTACCTATTATTTTAGATGAAAAGAGATAATTCTTATTCATGAAAATAAATTACATGATTAACAATAAATGAAATATAAAATTTTATAAATTATAAATTATATTTTTGAATTAAACTCAAAGCATGATAATTTTCATAAGTAGAAAGACGATTATATTGACATAGCAATTGACTTGGCATTATAACAGTAAGTATGTTTCGCTCGGTGGTTATATCATGTCACAACTCTACTTTTATGTTTTGAAACGAATCCAGTCGTACAATTACAAATATCTGATTAATCATTTCCATTAAAATCTTCAACATTAATCTCATATAGGGATAATAATAATTTCAAAATTAGAAAACAAATAATTTCATGAAAGAAAAACAAACAACTCCCATCAGAAATAACAAAAAGCAAACAAAAATACGAAAAAATAATACTAACAAATATACAAAGAGCATATTTGTATTTATTGAAATAAAGAAAAATTATGAAAAAGTGAAACAATTAAGCTACCGCTAGTTTTTTTAGCTAGTGGTAGCTCAAAATGAAGAACGAAAGGAAAACTTTGAGAGAGAAAATAAGAGGAGACGGTTAATCTTTTTACCTACTTTTAAAAAGTATCAAATTTAACAACAAAATAATATATTAAAGGAAAATTATTTGTTGCATCCTCTACTCACATATATATATATATGAGAGGTGAATCTCATATTCATTTGAGTGAGGGTGCATTGTATGAGAGGTGAATTTCATATTTATGTGAGTAAGGATACATTACAATTGGTATGTTGAATAATCTGTTTGTATTAAATTTCCATTGAGCTAATTTGAAGTTTAATTAATTAGTTGGATATTAAATTTGCTCTTATATTCAATTTCAGGGTTAAGGTATAACAATAAAACATTCATTTCTTGCAATTACTTTAGTTCTAGAATGAATAGACTGCTTTTGATTACATAGAAAAAGATTGATTTTATATAATATATATAAAAAAAAAGAATTTTGAAAGATATTTTAATGATAAAAGTTTGAGATTTTTATTAAAATGTTTTAGGTTAAGATTTCATTATGCGTGTGAGATAACATGTTTAAATTAAGAAATGAATAAAACTTTATTGTATCTCTTTAATAAATTAAGAAATTAATAATTAGTTGTAAATTGAAAAGTTATTGAAAAGAAAAAAGAAAAAGATGTCATCAAATAATAAACTTTAAAACTTAGTTTTTGATTAGGTAGTGCAAATTATTTAAACTTGATGTCCCTTGGGTTGGGGTAAGTGACTTTGTTTGCACTTCTTCTTCTTTCCTGGTAAATTTAGTAATGTAATAAATTATTTCAATAGTAATTATAATTTTTTAATATAAATTGCGCATTTTATTGTATAAGAACAATTTGTTTGTATTTGGGTAGAAGGACAACAATACTATCTCGTGTATGTATCTTTTCCTTTTTGATTATTCTATAGTAAGTCCTCTATATTGATAAACTTGAAAAATAATTTGTTTTTATAAGTCATCAGCAGGTCATTTTTTATCAATTAAACAGGTTAAAAAGGTTAATTGTGAAGTTCATTATTTTTAAATTAATTTTAATGGACTTGTAAAAAGAAAAAAAATAATGGGTTATTAAAAAAAAAAAATCAACGGGCTTCTAAATATTCAAATGAACTTATAAATTATCAAAATAAACTTATAAATTATCAAAATCAATATTTTATAGGAAAAAATCTCAACAACTAGTAATTAATGAGTGAATTATTATCAATTCTTTTTTTTTTATTTTTTTAAATATTTTTTCAAAAATGATAAAAATATCATTTATCACAAATTATTATCAATTAACAATAAAACTACCTAACAAGTGAGTTAATTATTATGTCTGATAATATATAATCTTCTTATATTAAAAAAAAAATGTAATATACATTGATAAAATATATGAATTTTAATTTCTTATTAAAAAATTCATATTTGATATGATCAATAGATTTTTTTCTTCGTTAAATCTCATATGAAGTGACTAAAATGTTCTTAAAAAAAAAAAAAAAAAACCTAATTCCCATTCCTTCACTTTCCCACAAGCCAAACATGAAAATTAAATAGAATTTAATTTTCTTATCAACCAACCAAGTAATAATCAGACAATAAATTAAAAGTTGCAAAATCAATAAAAAAAAATGTTGAACTAAGTTAACCTAAAATTTTTTATTTACAAAATTTTTGCAAGGAAATTGATTAAAAAATGAAAAAGAAAAAAAGAAACAACAAATCCAAAACAAAATAGCACCGGTAAATTAAAAACCAAACACATCTTAAGTTGACAAATGTTGTTCATTTTTTATTATACATTTTTCAAATGAACTTATAAATTATCAAAATCAATTGTAATTTCCTTTTAATATCTACTAGAGATGATTGGCTACCAATACTATTATAAGTAATATCTTATATATATATGTGGATACTTAATATTTTTATTGTGAAATTTTTATTTTATTAGAATTTGATTTTATTAATATCAATTACTTGAAATTTTAATGTATTTACTAACATCATTATATATAAATTATTACCGATTTGGTATTAATTGGATATAAATTAAAGGTATATATTTAAGTTAGATATAATTTAAAATTCAAAAGTTAACAATTTAATATTTTATGTCTAATTTAGATGTCCCAATTGAAGCATTCCACTATATTAGCACTTATCCTTAAAGTGAGAGTTAAATTATCATGTACACATATGATTAATTTGGACTAAATATATTCAATTAAGTATGAAAATGTGTATATATAATTTAGATATCAATTATGATCAATTTGGTATGAATTGAATATAAATCTAATTTAGAAATAATTTATACTTCAAAATTTAACAATTAAACATTTTAAGTTAAATTTAAGTTCAAAATTTAATAATTGAATACAAATCTAAGTTAGATATAATTTAGACTTCAAATAATTTAGAGGTTTCATTTGAAGTATTTAACTATATATTAATATCATCAATCATGTGGAATATTAACCTTTTAGTTTTTTAATTAAATAGATCGAATCTAATTATTTTATATGAAAATTGACTAATTTACTAATGGTTAACATATTGTTACATACGTTTTTTTTCGAAATGTATAAATACACATAGAGATAGGAAAACAACACCCACATGTATATTTAAGTTTGCTACTCAGTCATATTTTTAAATATTTTATTTACCTATATTTTTACTTTATTTTAATACAAAGAGAACAGTAAGGAAATGGCGAATTGGTCATTTCACGGATGCAAAATCAATTTTGGATTCACTGTAGTTCTACAGTGAATCCGTTGTTGAGGTTTAATGCTTTTAATAGATATGTTTATTCAATCATGTTTTTAAATAATTTATACTAAGCATAATATATTGTATATAATACTTATTATATTTGTAATTTAATTATGATTTAAAAATTCAACTCAATTTTTTTTAAATATGATTAAATGAATAGATCAATTTTTTAGCATTTTAACTTATATTTTTTACAACTTGTAATTTAGGTATTGATTGATGCACGTATAAAAAAATTATATTATTTTGGGAATTGCAAATGATTTTTTTTACATGGCAGTTTTAATTAAATTATATCAATTTTAATACATTATAGTAAAAACTCCATTTTGAAAAATTTTAAATATATTTAATAAATTTTGCAACAACATAAAAGAAAATTATATTCACCTATATTAAAATTATTTAAATATAAAAGTATATAATAAAAAAATAGATTATCAATTCTTTATAAATTAATAATAGAAAAAATTATATTATAATAATTGGATAAATCTTAAATTAGTAAATAAAAAAGACACTTTAATATTTTTTTCAATATTTCATGTTTCAATTTTAAAAATAGATTGATAAAATAATTATATTACTCATACAACATAATTATTAACATAATCTTAAGTCAATATAATTATAATTATTAATTTTTAAATATTTGATTTTACAAATATGTTAATCTTGTTTATACCTATTAAGTTAAAAAGCAGCCCATATTTAATCATGATGCTTAAACATGTGTAATTAATATTCAATTTTTGCTAATAAACGTCATAACATATGTAATAAATGTTATAACAGATAACATGTTAAAAATGTAAGTTTTAGTTATAAATAGGTTGTTTTTAATTTTTTTTAATGGATGAGATTTAAAGTCGATCTAATGATGAAAAAGAGGTAGGTTTACCGGTAAACCTGGTACACTGTATAAAGAGCCTTTTTCTTGTATAAAGAGCATTTTTCTTTTTTATTTGCATAATATGTATGAATTAGTTGTTGTATACTGTAAAATTAATCAAGAATTTAAATTTTAATAGCTCCTTTATTAAAAATTTTAAATAGAATAAAAAAGAAAAGAAAAGAAAATGGAATAGGAGAAACCTATTCCTTAACTTGAGAACTCTTTAACATCTTTTTGAATGATTCAATCTTTTCTTTTATACTAAAAGCAAACATTGTTTTTTTTCTTTTCTTTTCTTATACTTTTTTTCTTAGATTGTGCATATAGTTAATGCTGTTTTTAGTTGCTTTGACTTGGGAAGCAGAATGGGGTCCTTTTTCTCCACTAAAAATCAGGATTTTGTTGACTGATCTTACCTTAATAAGCTCACCAAGAATCAATTGAGATTTCACTGGCCCCCACTCAATTTTTCAGTCTCCTTGACAATACATGTTGCTTTTATATTAGGTTATTAGAGATTGAAGAAATTTCCTGAAGGATTGGCCCACTTATTTAGCCTTTTGCTTTCTTTGGTCAATAAAAAGAATTTATGGACTTCATCATAGGTTTTTCTTATACACTTATGGAATGGTTTTACTAAAAATAATTTAAATTATTATTTATAATTAGTGAAAGTAATATAGTTAGATTTTTTTTTTAAATTTTTAAATAGTTAGATATTGAGAGATAGTAATTAAAAGAATATTTTGAGTATGACTAGTAGATCTGTTCATGAGTTCGATTATTCACCTAGTTCGTTTAAATCCATCATAAAATTATACGGTCTAAATAAAAAATATGTTATGTAAGTTTAGCCTGGTTCAAGCTCGGTTAAAGCCCGATATTTTAGTGGGAGGGTCTAGTCATACATTATTAAGTTTGAGCCCGGCCCAACCTTTATAATATATATAATAAATTATTTTTTGGAGGTGTGGATGATTCGAATATGTATCAAGTAGGTTGAGGAATGCTTTTGCTACCAAATTCGAATATGTATCAGGTAGGTTGAGGAATGCTTTTGCTACCAAATCACATCACTTCTTATGTCATTATTTCTATTTATTATATATAAATATTATTATAATTTTATTTGTTTAGACTAAAATTTATTAGTTTTTAAACTAATTTGGAAAAATTTATTAGTTTTTAAGTTATTTAGAAAAGTGAAACACTGAATTTTTTGTCAAAAAAAACATATAAGTCGGATCGGGCCGAGTTTTAATAGGCTTCCCTAAAGATGATGGACTCGGCCTTGGACAGTTTAAGATAAAATTAATCTTGGGCCTGACTTGAGTTTGAGTAAAAAATTATAAGCCCAATTAAATTCGGCCTATGAACAAATATAATGACTAGTTGAATTTCAATTTTAAATTCTTAAAGAATTTGTAATTTTTTTTAAATTAAATTCTTATTGAAATTTAAATTTGTAATTTCCATAAAAATCAATTTCATTACTCACACGAAACAAATTCTTGATTAATCATCTTCTATCAATATCTAATAGCTTAATGTTGTCGGTGTTTCTTTGTTTGATGCAACAATCAAGATATGCTTATTATTAATTAATAGGATGAGGTTATTTTCACTCCTCAAAATTCTTTTCACATTTTCACCGTTTTATTTTAAAGTATTTATTGTACATTACAAGTTGATTTTCATTAATTTTTTCATAAAATATTAATTTTAACATTTTCTATTATAAATGAATTTTAACTCTTTTTTTCAACCATCTCAAAAAAAAAAAAAAAAAAACTATCTTTTTTTTATTCAAACATAGTAATTGTATAAAAAGTATCACTTATACCATATAAATTTACATTGAAATTTTATTTTAATTGATTTATGATTTTTTTTTGCCAATTATTGGTAAAATTTTAAAATAATGAAAGTCAATTGCAAAAATAAAATAAATCATTTTATAATAATTTTAAAAATAAAATCAATGATTTAGATTTAAATATAATTTTACCTTTGGCTTCAATTAAAGTAAATTTGTAGATAAATTTAATATTTTTTTTATTTCTTTTGAGTTAAGAATTTAGTTTTCTTTTATATTTATAAAATTACAAAAGAAAAAATATTTACCATAAAAATAATATATTTGACTCGATAAACAATAAAATTATTTTAAAAAATAAAAAGAGGGTGTATTTCCATGTAATAATAAAATTATTTGTTTTATAATATAATGATAGTATAACATTTATCATAAACAAAAAAATAATATATATAAAATTGAACACATATACAAAATTATTTAAAAAATTTAAAAATACAAAATTTGTTTCCAAGTAGAAAGTATAACATAATAATATTTCATAAATCATTTAAAAGAATATTTTTTTAAACTACTGATAAAACAAGTAAAATAATTTTTTATTTTTCGTTTATTACTTGAAGGTCTGACATATTTTTTAAAATTTTATAAGATTATGACATAAATTTATAAATTTCGAAATTACGATTACTTATATCATAAAAATTAAATTTTTATTTACTTTGTTTGAAAAAAAATAAATAATTGAAAGGAAAAAGTTAAAATTTATTTATAAGATAAAAAGTTAAAATTGATATTTAAGAAAAAAAAATTAATGAAAGCTAACTTATAATATACAATAAATGCTTTAAAATGAGATAATGAAAGTGTGAGAAAAATTTAAAGGAGTGAAAATAGTTTCACCCTAATTAATAAACTGCTTGAATAAATCCAATAAACAAAACGCTAAAACTATGGCTATGAAAGGTGTGAATAATTAATTGAATGAGATTAGTATTAAGTAATTATTTATTTATTTATTTATTTTTGTAGTTGTTGAAATAATTAAACTAACTACTGTTTGCCAAAAAAAGCTAAAATTAATATTTGTCTTGAAAGACCCACAATCAAATCAGCTTTTATATAGTAATATAAGATCAAAGGAAGATTTTGTGGGTGACAAAGCCAATTAGTTTTAGGACAGGACATGGTCCCTTCTACATTCTACAAGCAATATTTATTTTCATGGGGTCTTTTTTCATCTAATGTAGGGGTTTTTAAGAATGTTAATTGGATGGTTTTTAGGGGCACATTTGTGCCCTTTCATGCATGAACTTGTCTTTGATATATATATACTTTATAGTATTAATTTAGGGCAGGGCCACTCATAATTATTTTTGGACCACCTTTAACATTAATTGCCCTATTTCTTACAACTTGCATTGAAAATTTTATTATCATCATATATATAGTTGACTGATCTATAATTTATTGTGATCTTGAATTTAAAAGTCATCCATGATTAGATCCATTTTATATATTCTAAATTATATGTGAGGATTATAATAATATATATATGTATATATTGAATTAATTAGGGTCAACTTAATTAGATGTCATTTTAATGCACTTTGTATCACACCTTTATTTTCTCTTTTTCAAATTGTGTAATTTTTTTTTTTTTTTGGGTAGAATCAAATTGTGTAATTTAGTAATGAAGTATCACTAAAAAAAAAAAAGTAAATTATTCTAAAAATAAATAATAAATTAAATTAGTATCTTATTAGTAGCTTCGAATGTTTGTCTAGTGATGTAAAAACTCAAGAGTTTGAAATTTTAATAATTTTTTTTCCTTTTAGGAATTTCTAATATTACTTAAAAATAAATTAATGCGGGTAATATTTTAAATGACAATTTTACTTCTCCAAAATTCAAGAAAATTAAAAGAAATTAATAATTACCAATGAGATTTTTATTTAATGGTACTGGAGTCGTCTTTAAGACTGAAATGTTTTAGGTTCGAGTCCCAGTTAAAGTTAAATTTACCAAAAAAATAATAATAATGATAGTCAAGTATAATATATAAATAATAACACAAGAGATGAAAAATTCAAAAACTATATTTCCTTAATTAATTCATAGTATAATAGCAACAAAAATCATACAATTGACTATCAAAATAGGTTGAATCTAAAAACAGAAAAATGAAGGGTACCAAGAAGAGTTTTGGTCAATAAAAATGTATGAATATTATAATGTATGAGTTGAGGAAGAAGAAGCAGTTTTGTTGTTTCTTGGCAAGACAATCACTATATATCATGAAAACGGTGAATGCTAATGATAATATATTGCCTGTCTAATGTCTTCGAATCTATTGATGGATAGCAAGAAACTCTTTCTTTAAATAATTAATATTATTATGATGTTTAATAATTAAAGTGTTGGGTCACTCCAAATTATCAATTTTTATACATTTCATTGATAAGAAAGACATGCACTTGATGTTTATTTTATATATGTATACCTATAATCCATTGTTTTTATATATATATATATATATAAAATAGCAATATGAAAAATTGTTGTCAAAATGCATGTTTACATATAAAATATTTTTGTATGTTTTTTTTAGAATTGATTGCTTGTATATTTCTTTTAACATTCGAGAATATGTATTAAAAATTAATCATAGGTGAAACTTTAAACCTACACGTATTATTATTGTTATTATTATTTGTATGCTATCATGTATAGATTAAAGCATATATTAATATATATAGTACACTTTAAACCATAGTTAAGATTCATGTAATGTTAATTAATAAGGAAATGTATCTTTTCCATAACCAATATAATAATAATAATAATAAATAAATAAATGGTCAGATTACAAAAATAGTATATGAATGAGACAGAATTTAATCGGATGCAATAGACAGAAAATTCATGAATCCTTCAAATTTTCTCAATTTCCCAAAACATGGCAGAGATAAAGACTAAAGCCGAATCTCCAAGAATCAAAATACGATCATACTACTAATTGAAAGAGGGAAAAAAAGAAAAGAAAAGTTTTTATCTTACTAAAGAGTTACACAGTAAAATGTACCCAAAAAAAAAAAAAGTTAAACGGTAAAAATATATGTGTATGAATTATTGTAATGTGATCATTTTTAAAAATATTTTTTTATTTAATTCCAATAAATAAAAAATATTATTTCAAGTCGTGGATAAAAACTCAATTTATCACTCATATAAACTAATCCATAAATCATATTATAAAACAGTAACACAACTCAACAAAAAAAAAATTATTGTACAATTTTTCTCATTAATAAATCTCTTAGTTATGAAGGAATATTTTATCTTTAATAAAATGACAAATATTTTGTGTGTATATTTTGAAATAAAAGAAAATCTTTCATTAATGATAATTAAATTTGACTGCGTTCAAAAAATACATACAAATCTTATTATAAAAATGAGTTTTTTCTCTAAATTTCATTAATCGTATTGACGGAATAATTATATACAATATATTGGTTGTGTTTGGCACATCGATAAGAAACACATTCTACTCGGTGGCTATACTGAGCTTCAAATCTACTTCATTATCGTTTGATAAGTTTTTAAACGAGTCCAATTTTCTGAATGCTAGACTCATACTTCTCCTAACTCTCATGACAGAAGATAAACAAACTCTCATAAAAAAAAAAATAAGCAAACTCCCATCAAGGAAGATAAAAATAAAATATTTATTAAATCTCATAAAATAGATAACAAAATCTATAAAGTAAATAAAAATTAAATTAAATTTATATCTAAAAAGATACAGATTAACAGATATCTCTTATTAAAAATAAAAAAAAAATGAATCATCGCGGACCGAATGAAGGTCGATGGTGATTCAAATAATAAATTTTAAAAAAAAAAAAAAAAGAAGGCGGTTATAATTTTTTTAAAAAAACTTATTTTGTGTGTATATTAAAATTACCTCTTAATATGATTCTTAAAAAAAACTCTTAATATTATCTTATATTGCTAAAAACAATGATTTCTCAGTGGTCTTGCATTCATAGACCAACCAATATTATATTTTGTTATGATCGTGAAAGAGAGAAGTTATTTAATGAAAAAATTCTTCCTAAATTCATGGCAAGCAAAAATATATTATTTATAAAACAAAATTGTAAAGACTAATGAGTTGCTAGCTTGGGGATTATTTAGAATCTTACATTACCTAAAAATCAATGTAACTTGAAATTGTTAATATAAATAATATTAGTTATTTTAAGTTGACATTTGAAAATTTAAAATAAATAAATCAATTTTTTATTCAATGGTACAAGAGTCATATGACTAAAAAGTCTTAAATTTGAGTTTTAATTAAGGTTAAATTTAAAAAAAAAAAAAAAACATGTTATATAGAGAATTTTGAATTTAACAATTATAATAATATTTTAAATTCAAGTGGTACAAGAGTCATATAACTAAAAAGTCTTAAATTCGAGTTTTAATTAAGACTAAATTTATATATAAAAAAAAAAAAAAAAACTCTAAAAATATATTCCCTCCGATTCTCAATAACTGTCTTTTTAGAAAAGTAATTTTGTTTCAATATAATTGTCATTTTAGGAGTTCAATGCATCATTTATTAATTTTTTTCAACTTTACCCTCATCTCAATTTCAATATTTTATATATTTTTTCTTTTTTGGTGAGAGAAAATAAACATATATTTGTCCATATTAATTAAAATTAAAAGTATTTAATAGTTTCCTTAATATGTGTGCATTTTTCTAAAACGATAGTTATTGTGAAACGGAAAGAATATGTTATATAGAGAATTTTGAATTTAACAATTATAATAATATTTTAAATAGAGATTTAGTGGGATCAAAGAAAGTGATTTTTACTACTGAGGGTAAAAAAAAGGAGTTTTTTAGTAAAAAAAAAAAAAAAAGTCATTGGTTTGAATTGGGATGTAGAGGTTATTACATGTCATAGAGTCCAATCTATAATTGTGGAAAAAAATTTATTTATATTAAATGTATAAATTTATTTTATATATTAAATTAATAAATAATAAAATATTTTAATTAATATAATTTTTTTTATTATTTTTTTTTAATATATTTTTATATTATTAAATTGATGTATATCGTTAACAATAATTAGCCATGATTGTGATGATTATCAAGAATTTCATGCGTGGAAACCCACGAGTCGTACAAATTAAAATCTTGTGGCTTTGATTTTGGGTCCCACGAGAATCAAATCAAGTCACAAGATTTTAGTTAGGTCCCCTCTCATTTCACCCTTTATTATTATTATTATTTTTGTACAATAGAAGCAGGGCCAAGCTTCCATAAATAGCCATAGGTGATAGGTGATGTATTATTGTTTCTTCTTTTGGTTAAACACTCAGAATTTTTATCCACGATTTTCTGGCTTTTGTTTTGTTTCTTCATATATTTCATAGTCTGTCTGTTTACAGTATTTAATTTATAAATAAATTTAAATTTATAATTATTAAATTATTTTTTTTAATATTGATATTTAAATGAAATAATTGATAATCTGTTAAATTAATATATATAATATATTTTTATATTATTGTATTTATGTAGGTATTAATTAAAATTTTATATAGACTAATATATATAATATATTTTTATTATTTGTCAATATATATAATAAAGTTTGCTCATATATAATTTTTTATATTAATATTCAAAATTATTTAAATGCAATATTTAAATCACTATTTATGTGAGTTCGCGATTAGTGATAATGTAATGGTTTGAAATGTTCTCTTACTATTATTTGTTTTATTTTTTTTAAGTGAATTTATTTGTAATGCGGTGTTTTTAAAAAAAATTATGATAAATGAAATAATATTATATAAAATGAAAGTGTTGAAATAAATTGTATTTTTTATAAATTTTTATATATGTTGTTGGAATTTGATAAAAGATACAAAGATTTTAATGGAGATTCAAGATTGAAAATGCCTTAATTAATGAAGGATAAACTTACAACTTAAATAATGATAATCTAAACTTCAAATCAATCACTAAACAACATGTGCAGATTTTTAGAAATCTTAAATAACATAATCAAATCAAAGTGGTGAACATTCTCAACCACAACTCCTACAAACTAGAATACTTATTTGACTTGGTCATTTAATTACCACGTCAATGTTATTTAATTAAAAAACTTAATATCTCTTAACAACCTCCCTTAAACTGATTTCTGCTAAAATCAATTTAAGATTCTATTATCACATGGTCTTCTTTATTTGCAGTTTTTCCTTAATCAGTGCTTTGAACAGAGCAAACTCCAAGCATGTTTCTCAACTTCTCGAATATTGGTTGCTTTAATGGCTTAGTCAAAATATATGCAGCTTGTTCTCTACTCTTACAATATTGCAGCTCAATTTTTTTATCCCTACAATGATCTCTTAGAAAATGAAAGCGGACATCAATATGTTTACTCCTCCCATGCATGATTGGATTTCTTGATAGCTTGATAGTTGACATGTTATCATAATAAATGATTGTTGGACACTTTTTCTCATCACCAAGTACTTCAAACATTTTTCTAAGCCACAAAGCTTGACATGAGCTTGAAGTTGCTGCTACAAACTCAGCTTCAGTTGTGGAAAATGTCACTATATTTGTGAGGTCTCGTTCGAACGTCCATCCCTTCGCTCGGAAATAATGATGAATGTCTTAAGGAAAGGCGGAGTGATTTTTAAGGGAGGTTAATGTATGAGTTTTGGTGCTCACGATTGAAAGCGGCTATCGTTTTGAAAAATTAATTTTTGATTTTTTTGAAAATGATTCAGGAGTCGTCACCCTAATTTATTTTTAAATGGAAAAATTAAAGAAAAATCCAATTTGACTCAAATTTATTAATCTTTGATTAATTTACCAAAGGATAAAGTCACTAATCCTCGAACCAGGTTGAGCTCGGGGACTAGGTTTTTGATTTTAAATAATCTCGATTTGGCTCTTAAATTTAATTTGACTTTTGAAAATTGATTTCATGGATGACAAGTATTAATGACAATTTATAATGCATGAACATGGCATAATTATGAGATATATGGAGAAAATAAAGAGCAAGTATTTAAACATCTACAAGTAAAAAAGAGTATTTCCTCTAGCCCTTATGAGTACTAGGAAAATCACAGAATTACTCATTTACTCTAAAACAATTAAATAAATAATTGCTTTAATTGAAATTTACAAGAAAAGTATAATTTGACATTTACATGAAAAATAAAATGAGAGGGGGATTGATTGAGATTTGGATTTAGATTCCAAGTGTGCCTACGTACCCCATTGAATAGGGATCAAAACCCACGTAGTTCGTTCTACTGTGAGGTGGAGGGGTTTAGAGATTGGTCAGATTGATTTGATTTGATTTTGGGTGATTTTGGAGTTGGTGAAAGAAGATGATGTACCTTCTATTTGGGGGGATTTTGAGTGAGCGGAGTGATTTTCCGGATCGAAATATTGTTTTATCGGTTTTGGATGATGAATTTAAATTAATCCCGAAGGAAATTAATTTGATGATTTGGTGGCTTAATTACCCAATTTTAATTAATTAAAATGATTAATTAAAAGGATTAATTAATCAAGTTGGGTGAATACTAATTGAAAATTTAATTAATTAATTAAAATTAATTTTTAATTAATTAACTAATTTAAAGTGGATGGAGACTAATTAAAAAAAAATAATTAATTAAAATTAGTTTTTAATTAATTAACTAATTGGGATTACTCAAAATGAGTGAAAAAACTAATTAGAGAGAGAAGAGAGCAGTTGGATAACTATCAACAAAGGCTTTAAGGTGTATCTTGAAATGAAAATGGATGGGGTATTTATAGGAAAAATGAGGTGAGGGTATTTTAGGTAGTGAAAGAGTGAAAATACCAAAAGGGTAAGGCCTTTTTGGGCTGAAAAAATAGGCTGGAGGGGCAAAATAGTCAATTTCCAGGATAGAGGGGGACTAGTATCAGATTGACCTGGCGGCTTCGCCGGCTGGCTTTCAAAATCTGATTTGCAAGTCTTTTTTTAGTTTTCGGGTCAGTTTTTTGAAACTTTCGGGTCAGTTTCTGGGGTATTCTGAAGTCTGAAAAATTACCGGTCAGTATTGGTGGACCTGAAATAATTATCGGACATTTTAACAGCCAGTTTTGAGAAAAATCTGGTCAGTTTCGAGAAAACACTGTCTGGTACAGAAAGTCCGGTCAGGATCCGAAAAGTGTCAATTTGAATAGAAAAATATTTCGAACAAAATCTGGTCAGTTTCGGGAAAACACTGTCTGGTACAAAAAGTCCGGTCAGGATCCGAAAAGTGTCAGTTTGAATAGAAAAATATTTCGAACAACTTTAGAGAGTTTAGAAATAATTTTGGAGGTGCAAAATTGAGGGTTCACAGCTGCTCTCTCATTAGAATTGTCTTATCTGTAAGGCGATTCTGATGATAGTGAACCTGGGAGAAGGGGTGGTACAAGGAACGGAAGTGATGTCTAGGTCAGTGTTTGAACATGTTTGGGTGAGTGGGATGGTTGAAAAAGGATGGTCTAAGGAACCAAAGTGATGTCTAGGTCAGTACTTGGACATGTTTGGGTGAAAGATATGGTCAAAGAGGAATGGTATAAGGATCCAAAGTGATGTCTAGGTCAGTGCTTGGACATATTTGGGTGAGAGACATAGTCGAAGAGGGATGATATAAGGAACCAAAGTGATGTCGAGGTCAGTACTTAGACATGTTTGGGTGAGAGCTATGGTCGAAAAGGGATGGTATAAGGAACCAAAGTGATGTCTAGATTAGTACTTGGACATGTTTGGGTGAGAGCTATAGTCGAAAAGGAAGATGGCAAAAGGAACCACATTGATGTTTAAGCAATTGTTCCTAAACATTTATAGGTGGAGGATGTGACTGAGTTTGATAAATAGATGCGGAAAGAGGAACCAAATTGATATCTAGGCTAGGGGATGGATATTTTTGAGTGAAGGATGGGGTTGATTTGGTTAAAAAGCGGGGGAAGGAACCAAAGTGATGTCTAGATAATTGCTTCTAGACATTTCTAGGTGAAGGTTCAACTAGACTGATTGATAAGGGAAGATGCTCTCGGTATCTTTGGGTGAAGGATGGGGCTAATTTGATATTTTTGGTGAAAGGGAGAGCCTCGACCTATGGCGAGTCGGCTCGAGAGATTTTGAAAAGGTTCTGGTATGAGGGGAGCCTTGGCTTATGACAAATTGGCTCGAGAGATTTTGAAAATAGGAAAGCCTCGGCCTATGGCGAGTCGGCTCGAGATGTTCTGAAAAGATTCTGGTATGAGGGGAGCTTTGGCTTATGACGAGTCGGCTTGAGAAATTTTAAAAATAGGAGAGCCTCGGCCTATGGCGAGTCGGCTCAAGATGTTTTGAAAAGATTCTGGTATGAGGGGAGTCTCGGTTTATGACGAGTCGGCTCAAGAAATTTTGAAAATAAGAGAGCCTCGGACTATAGCGAATCGACTTGAGATGTTCTGCCTATGGCGAGTCGGCTCGAGAGGTTTCAATCAGGTGAAGGAAAACTGCTTTGCTTGGAAGTATAGTTGTGAAATGGTGTCGTGGTCAGCTTCGAGGAGGTACTGGTCAATTTTGGAAAGATGTCGGTCAGCTCCAAGGAGGTACTGGTCAATTCTGAAAAGATGTCGGTCAGCTCCGATGAGGTACTGGTCAATTCTAGAAAGATGTCGGTTAGCTCCGATGAGGTATTGGTCAATTTTGGAAAGGTGTCGATCAGCTTCGATGAGGTACTGGTCAATTCTGGAAAGGTGTCGGTCAGTTTCGAGGAGGTACTAGTGAATTTTGGAAAGGTGTCGGCCAGCTTCAATAAGGTACTGGTCAATTCTGAAAGATGTCTGTCAGCTTCGAGGAGGTTCTGGTCAATTCTGGAAATGTGTCGGTCAGTTTCGAAGAGGTACTGGTCAATTATGGAAAGATGTCAGTCAGCTTCAAAGAGGTACTGGTCAATTTTGGAAAGATGTCGATTAGCTTCGAGGGAGTACTGGTCAATTCTGGAAAGATGTCAGTCAGGTTCGAGGGGGTACTGGTCAATTCTGGAAAGATGTCGGTCAACTTCGAAGGGGTACTGGTCAATTCTGAAAAGGTGTCGGTCAGCTTCGATGAGGTACTGGTCAATTCTGAAAGATGTCAGTCAGCTTCGAGGAGGTACTGGTCAATTCTGAAAATATGTCGGTCAGCTTTGAAGAGGTACTGGTCAATTCTAGAAAGATGTCGGTCAGCTTCGAAGGGGTACTGGTCAATTCTGAAAAGATGTCGATCATCTCCGAGGAGGTACTGGTCAATTATGGAAAGATGTTGGTCAGCTCCGAGGGGGT
>CATKHJ010262268.1:0-23849 GCA_949750685.1 Vernicia montana
TTGAACTGTTTCAAGTCGATTAAAGTCACGCTACATACCAAAATCAAAGAGTTATGAAAGTTGTTCAACAATCTTAGTCGTTGAACAGGAAGTCATTTCAATAGAAGAAGCTGTTCAAAAATCTCAGTTGTGGAACAGGAAAACGTTTCAACAGAAAAAGTTGTTCAACAATCTCAGCCATTGAAGATTTTTTTTTTTTTAATTAAAAGGTTTTGAAAGTTGTTCAACGCCATCAAGGTGGCATTGAGAAGCTTACTTATGGGTGGACATGCAGTTCACCACTTACTGATAGAATTTCAAACAAACCTTTCCTTTCAAAGTTTAAGTTTTTGTAACTGAACTCATTTGATAGAATGAAAATTTTATACACTTACCCTACAAAATGCCTGAAGACAAGATTAGGGATAAACTTAGAAAAAGCTTTAACGATGCAAGTGCCAGGGACTTTTGGTTAAACAGAATAGTGACGATGAAACGGGTGAACCACTGTTCACCTAAATGATGGGAATAGATGGGGCATCAAGTAAAAGTAGTAAGTAGTGGAAATAAACTCGTGGAAAAAAAATCTGAAAACGGTAGAGCAACTATTGGACACTTCAGAGTCAACAGGTGCATAGGGGAGTGTTAAACATTATATGACAATAAGATGTTCAAAAAATACATATTTGGATAGAAAAGATTGAACAAAGAGTTGTCTAAAACAAAAAGATGTTGAGCCATTCTATTGATCATATTATAACAAATAAGTTTTCTTTCACCTCAATTAGTAATTTTTTGAACAAATATCTTGATACAAGTTTTAATAAGGTAAAAAGAAGATATTAATCATCAAAAATGATGAATAGCCATTCAAAAGAGATAAGATAAAAATATCTATAATAACTCTAACATTGTTTTTGATGTACTTGATTGTTA
Source organism: Vernicia montana (assembly GCA_949750685.1). Lineage (NCBI taxonomy): Eukaryota > Viridiplantae > Streptophyta > Magnoliopsida > Malpighiales > Euphorbiaceae > Vernicia > Vernicia montana. The sequence continues at coordinate 916 of CATKHJ010262268.1, forward strand.
TTATTATTATTGTTGTTGTTGTTGTTGAAAATGAAGGAAAAACTTACTGAGCGATTCGCAGGCATGGGGAAAGCGAGAACAACATATCGCAAAAATTTTCAAGAGATCAACCAAAATTTAACTAAAATACCAAGCAAAGACCCATGTAGTAGAGAGAGTAAATCAAATTTACTTCTTGAAGCGCAGAACACTCACTTCCTTTCAGTCTACTAATGCCCTAAATGTGATGTCTCTAGTTGATCCACTAGACGTCATAGATTGAACTTGGCTTGGTGTATTTGGGTAATTTGTCGAACTCCTCTCTTTGTCGAGCCTTTAGAGTTCGAGTTGTCCTTGTACAACTTCAAGCCAATTAGGTTCTTAAACAAGGCTTAAATGTTTGGTCTTCCTTGTCTTCACAAATGTATACTATTACTAATATATGTGAAAGGTAGAAGGAGATGGAGATGGAGATTAACCAAACTCAAAACTCCACATGCAAAGGCATAAACAAAAGAATATTTTCACTAAGCATCTTTCTACTCTTCCTTATTACTCTTCCGTTTGTGTGTGACTTTCTAGGTTTAGGTCTAATTAGCAATAGGAAATGACATTTCCAAAATGTCATGAGAGATAGTTTCTCGACCAATCAAAAATCTCCATTTATCTGATTGATATCCATAAGTCACGAGTGACCCTTAGCATAAGATGTCATGACTACCTAATTAGAAATGAATGTCGAACGGTTGTTAACATTCCATGAATCCTTTGGATCACGACTGTATGCACTAGAATCCCTTTTGTTACAAAGTCTTAGCCTCAGCTAAGGTTATGGCAGGATGTCAAAACCTAATACCAAAACTCTATGAACAAGTCATTTTGTTATTTTCTTGACTATATTAGATTCTCAATAGAAAGACACCTTTCTAGTCAATCTAAAATACCTCAGCCAATGATTTGTAATCGAGAAGAACCTAACAGCATATGACTTTAACCCCATTTACTTAGAGGAACAAATCCCATATCTGGCTGACCACGGGATCACTATGTAACCAATTAGAGCCACCATTTGCCCATATGTCGGTGCGTGATTAACCCCACTATGAAAGTAGTAGCAAACCCTAATCACTTACATATGAGACATTCGCGTCCCCTCAGATCTAAGGATTATATGCACAATTGTGATATGGACAATGGTTGATTGACAGATAGTAAAATCCCATATGAACCTTGTCCAGCATCACTGTTCAACCATTTAACCTAATAAGCATTAAGCGTCCATGTGTTTATCCTATCATTGCTATATAAGCAGTTTGTGACTCACTGCTTCCACTCTATTAGTTACCAACTAACTAGGAAGACAAACAGAGGTGATGATCTTTTCGGACTAATACGGCCCAAGCGAGGAGTCCTATGACCATGAAACATGTTTTAAGAACTTGTGTTAGATGAAGCTATCATACTATTCTCCATACTGAGAAAAACTTATCTAACAAGTATCTTAAAGAATAGTATTCTAAATAAATGAAAATAGAATAAATACTACACAACATCATAAATAAGAATACTATTATGATTACCATATATAGGGTAAGGTTACAAATATTTACATTACTACATTACTCTAAGGCATACTATACTAATAGAAAATATGATAATCACTAGTTATGAAGCTGTTCATAGATAAGTTCTAATGAAAGTTAGGACATTATTGGTCCAAGCAAGACAAATAGAGGGCACTTCCCAAGGGAGGTTGAGTTCAATATGAACAATGTAACAAGATAATTGATCCATATGAGATGAGGATGTTCAAATGTACAACATGGTCATTATCAAATTTTGTCCAAAATTCATCATACATTAAATATATCAGATAGTTCCTATAGAGAAGTATAAAAAGTAAAGTAGATAGATCTCTTCACCAAGTTTTAACTTTTGTTCAAATATGTTATTAGTGTTGCAGCAATTGTGCTCTTCGAAATGGACAAAGTGCATAAAGAATATATCTATCAAGTCAAGAACTTGGAATGCAAATAATTTTAGGAAATATTTTTAATTACCAATAATTTAATGAACTACCTTAGTAGTTTTTATCTTAATTTGTTGCTAACAATATTTGTTCCTTAGAAAAAATGCATGTATTTGATTAATTTTTACTAACAAAAAAGGTGAGCCAATACCAATGCTTAACCTTTTTTATTCTTTTTTATGACAGGATTTTCACTACCTACCTAAATCTCTCAGGAGCCAACAACTGCTCACCCAAAATAACCTTGAGTCAATGTGGAACAATAGTCATCTCTTAGGAGCCAACAATTGCTTGCTTAAGACCAAAGTGGAACAACAGTCGTCCACTAGAGCTAATTCTGCTCACCCAAAATAACTTTGAGTCAAGGTGAAACAACAGTCATCCACCAAAGCCAACAGTTGCTTGCTCAAGGGAAAAATGGAACAACAGTTGTCCACTAGAGCCAAGAAAATGCTCACCAAAAATAACCTTGAGTTAAGGTGGAATAACAATCGTCCACCAGAGCCAACAATTGCTCGCTCAAGGAAAGAATGGAATAACATTCGTCCACTAGAGCCAATTATGCTTACCCAAAATAACCTTGAGTCTAGGTGAAACAACAGTCATCCACCAAAGCCAACAGTTGCTCACTTGAGGCAAAAGTGGAACAACAATCATCCACTAGAGCCAGTTCTGCTCACCCAAAATAACCTGGAGTCAAGGTGAAACAACAGTCATCCACCAGAGCCAACAGTTGCTCACTCAGGAAAAAAGTAGAACAACAGTCGTCCACTAGAGCCAATCTTGCTTACCCAAAATAACCTTGAGTCAAGGTGGAACAACAATCATCCACCAAAGCCAATAGTTGCTCACTCGAGGCAAAAGTGGAACAACAATCATCCACTAAAGCCAAGAAAATGCTCACCAAAAATAACCTTGAGTCAAGGTGAACAACAGTCGTCCACTAGAGCTAAAATTTGCTCACCAAAAGATTTTAAAGTGGAACGAAAGTCATCCATTAGAGCCAAAAGTCGCTCGCCATAAAGATTTAAAGTGGAGCAAAAGTTTATAAACTGTTTAAAGCATGCTGTAGAATTGACAAAACAATCCAAACAGTATACAAAGTTAACCAAGTAAGTGCAATTCTTTACTTCATTATTTTTTACTAATAGAATACAACAATTGCTCACCCGATGAGCTTCAAAGTGCTCATCCATCGAGATCCAAGAAAAAAGTCTCTAAAATTACAAATGTTCAATCTCCAAAGTAAAGTATTCTGAACTCCCTCGAAGCAAGAGAATTGACAAGAATGAAGTCAAATCGACCTTACACACCTAAAGGTGAACAAATGGGTCAAAGGTAAAAACCTTGATAATATCTTATAAGAAAATATATTTTTGTTATTCGTTTCTCTTAATATGCAGGTCAAGTTCCAAAAGAACAAATCATAAAGGAACCACCAAGGTGAATTGTGAATTGTTCACTCTTTATTAGGGGACACTTGACCACCTAAACTTGATGAAAAATCAAATATATGAAGATCAAAGAACAAAAGATCTCTCAATAGCTTGATGACTTATAGTCAAAAGATTGTTATATTCAACAAAGCAAAAATCAACTCACAAAAATGAAAGGGATGTGATGGCAATAAAGGCATCCCAAACAAAGAAAAGGTATTATTTTTTTTAGTATACAATAGGCCAAACACAGGGAAAGCAAACTTGTTCAAGCACAGGATAAAAACTCAAGAAATTGAATTGATGAACAAGCAGTGGAGTAAAGCAAGCAATAAAGAAGCAGTTGAAGTGTTCAAATACAAAATCCCTAGAAACAAAGGTATGATTATTGCTCACCTAGGTAGATATCCCCACCTAAGTGAATAAAGTTCTAAAAACGTTCCATGAGTTCACTATCCTTTTTGAAGACACTTATATGAGTATACATCATCAAGCAATAGAAATAAATGTTTCTAGTAATTATGAAGTGGTAGGAGCTTATTTCAAATAAGAAATCAAGTTTGTTCACCACATTAAGTGAAGTTGTTGAACAACCAACTATTCAAATGCTGTATTACATTTGTTCATTAGAGTATAAAAAGTATAAACACTAAACAACATGCGAGGTTCAAAGGCAACTATTGAGTGTGATAAATCAACAAATTAACACATCATTCAAAAGGAAGAATAAATAAGACTAGCAAGTTCCTCACCCATTGACCAACAATCAAGTGTTCAACCTAAATAATAAAGAAAAGCTACTCAATACAGATTAAGCAAAGTACACATCAAAAAAAAGATGTTATAGTTGTACAAAACATAAACTTATAACTAATGATCATATACAAATGGTTCAGAGAATAAGAAGATGAACAAAAGTTAAAGATGAATTAACATATCACCAATTGACACTGACACATGCAAAAGGTGAACAAAATATTGGTTCACCCTTTGTTCGGGAATTTGTACTATATTATCGTATGAAGTTATGCTTAGGGATGGAAATTTGACCAGATCCAATGGGTACCCGTTTTGACTCGATCTGAATGGCTCGAGTTTTACTTGCCCCATTTAATAGTGGGGCTGGTACTGGTAAAGTATATACCCGTCCCGTACCTAACTCGATTATATATTATTGTTACTATTATTATTATAGAAATCCTAATTTTTTTTCTCTTCTCTCACTGATTTTTGTTTGTCTCTGCTCTCTTCACTCTCATCTCCTTCCATTTTTTATTTTCCGCTCTCTCACTTCATTCTCATCTCCTTCCATTTTTGTCTGTAGCTCTCCACTCTCATCTCCTTCCATTTTTTCTAACGAGAGGATTCATTGCTTTTCATTTTGGTATTTTTTTGTTGGGATCGGTAGCGAGTCATTTTCTAATACTTCCTGATCTCTCTCAAGGCAACAATTCCCGGTCTGAAATGGTAGGGCTTCTTCACACCTTTGGTGGCATGTGCTAACTTACGAGCTGCTTTTGTTGCCTACTGCTTACGAGGGGCTTTGCCTCCTGTGGATTTTCTAGCAGTCTGCTTGGTGCGAGCCATTTGTTCTTCAATGACAGAAAATTGAAAATGGTTAAGAGGGTATAGATGGTATAGAAGACATTTATTTAAAGTTGTGGTTAAGAAATTGAACTTGCGTTTAAGGTTCATTCATTTCTTTCATTTTGTTATTGCATGTGTATAGAAGACATTGCTTTGTTTTTAATTTTTTGTATATAATTTGGTGATAATAAAGTTTAATTGGTGATTAATTTTATTTTGTAGGAACTAATATCCAGACAAACGAAGAAGTAGCCATTAAGCTTGTTAGTCTTCTTTTTCTCTGTATATCTCTAATTTATGTTTGGATCTCATGAATTTGTTCAATTTTACTTCTGGTGCTTTAAACTACATGTAATCAATTATAGATTGATGTGGTTATATGTTTTGATTATTATACCGATTTTCATTTATGTCTTGAATGGTTTTAGGTTCAAGATGTCATCCTCAAAAAATAATAACTCTTCACAGGATGTTAGAAATAATCAATCTCCACTTTCAGGTGATAATTCTCCAATGGCATTAACACTACAAATAGTAGTTCCACTCTAACTAGCACACCTACTAGTTTTGAACTTGAAATTGATGGAGAAAGTAGAAAAAGGATAACATAAGATGTTTGGAACTGTTTTAAAAGAAAGAAAGTTGATGGAAAAGATAGAGTTTAATGTAATTATTGTGAATATTTTTTGTTAGGAAAGAGTAAACACGGAACTTCACATTTGCATGAACATTTGAAAAGATGTCCTAGAAAAAAGAATTATGGTATTAAGGATATGAGACAAAATGTTTTGATTAGTGAACAAAAAAATGTTGATGGGTTGTTTAAGACTAATTTCGGCATTTATCATTTTGATGAAAATGTCTCAAGACAAGAGTCAGGTAAAATTATCATATTGCATGAGTTCCCTCTTAGTGTGGTTGAGTACATTGGTTTTAAGAGATTTGTGCATTCTCTTCAACTATTATTTAAAATGGTTTCTAGAAACACCATATAAAAAGATATTTTGAAAATTTATAAACATGTGGAAACTAAGGTGTTCATGACATTGGAGAAGCACCAAAGTAGAATTACTTTACAACCGACATGTGGATTTCAAGCAACAAAAAGAGAGGGTTCATGGTGGTCAAGTCACACTTTATTAATAATTTTTAGACTATGCAAAATCACATCTTGAGGTAATTTTTCATTTTCAAATTGACAAACTTATATTCTTATTAATGTATTTATTTCATATCAAGTGGTTTCATGATGAATTGATGGTAAGCATTTGAAAAAAAAAACTATTTATTAATGTATTTGTATTATTACATTTTTTTTATAAGATTTATCTATATTCCATCTCCCCATACAAAAGAAGGGTTTTTTTTTTCTTCTGCCTGCGCTTGTTGATTACTTGCTATAATGGAATGTGGATAGAAAATTGACTTCTTTGACTGTTGATAATTGTAGTACCAATGATGCCATGATTAGAGTTCTTTTACATAAGCTTCAAAAGATGATATGGTGATCCTAATCTATTTTTGTAAATATTTTAATAATTATATTTATTGTAATTTCCTAATTATATTAGATTTACTTTTCTTGTTTTAGAATATTTAGGATTCCTATTTAGTAATTTTATTAGTTCCAAATTAGGATTTGATGCCTTATAAATAGGCCTATTATGTAATAGTTTAGGGAATATCTCATTATCAATAAAATTTCAGTATTTTTATTCTTGGTGGACTCCATAATTTATCTTTCTTTGTCGACTCAAGGATGTTTAAAGTGTAGATGTGATCTAACCTTGTTTACCCTCGGTTCATTGCTGCGTCAAAAGAGCACTCTATTGTTGAATGGTTCACTCTTTCACATATGTTGTACTACATATATTTTGAATTTGATTATGCAAGATGGTTTAACAATCATTGAGTCATGCATTGAGAAAGTGCATGATAGTGTGGTGCATTGGACTACATCACAAAAGAGGAGGCAAAATTTTGAAGAAATGGATAAATTGATGCGTGTTTCATGCATCAAAGAGTTAGCTCTTGATTGTAAAACTATATGAAATTTCACTTATTTAATGCTTTCTACTGTTTTGCTTTATAAAGATGTGTTTTTTTTTTTTGAAACAACGTGACTCCTCTTACACTTGTATGCCTAGTGAGGAAGAATGTGAATTAGCTAAAGAAATTTGTGAGAAATTAGAGTTGTTTTATAATGTAACTGAAGTGTTTTTTAGGAGAAATTATCACATAACTAATTTCTATTTTATAAAGGTTTGTGAGGTGAAAATAACATTGAGTATATGGCTTGTGTCTCCTAATGAGATAATTAGCAAAATGGCATTGGATATGATTGGAAAATTTAATCAATATTGGGATGTGATTCATGGCATCATGGGAGTAGCTACTATTGTGGACCAAAGATTTAAGATGCAATTATTGGATTGTATGTTTGGTCAAATTTATGGGGTTAGAGCTGTAGATGAGATCCTTAGGATTAAAAATATATTTTATGACTTGCTTAACTAATATAATAAAAAGGCATGTAATGTGGATTCATCTTCTACTTCATCTTGTCTCAAAGATTCTACTCTTTTATGGGAAATGATTTTCTTTATGGATTCAATTTGTTTGTGAGTAGTGATAAGAAAGTTGAGAATGTTAAAGTGGAATTAGATTATTATCTTGAGGATGGTGTTTTACCTAGGACTGAGGATTTTGATATTTTATCTTGGTGAAAAAATCATGGAATTAAATATCCTACTTTGAGGTTGATTGCAATGGATGTTTTAGCTATTCATGTAACAACAATTGCTTCAGAATCTGCATTCAGTACAAGTGGTAGATTGTTTAGTTCACATCGTAGCAAGCTTACTCTTAAAATAGTGGAAGCACTCATGTGTGCCCAAAATTGGTTGTGGACTGAGATTAGAGGCAAGTAATTTGTTATATTACTATTTTAGTCTATTCAATTTATTATTGCTTAATTAATTCTATAATAATGTTAACATGTTGTTTTCTTCTTTGTAGGTTTATCTAGTGACCTTCCATTAGAAGATAGTACCATTCAAACCATTCTTGATGATGGTGATGAAGAAAGTGGAATTATTGAAAATGTTGATGAGTGTTGAGTAGTATTTGAATTTTCCAATGAAATGTTTTAAGAAACATAGAAATTTAAGACATTGGCTTTTGTTATAAATTGTGGGATGTCTGTTTTAGAAAATATTGTCTATCACTTTTAGTTAGATGTTATTTCTCTATATTATTTTTGTCTTTATAAATATTGTGTTTGTGTTATATTGGATAAATATATTGTCCCAGCTATCGTTCATGATGATTTGCTTGTAATGAAGGTGATTCTTCCGTAATGAGCGTTCACAGTGTGTAATGAATGTGACTTTGCTCTCTGTCTGAAATTCTTGGAATTCAATTGACTGTAATGTTTGTTTAGAATGTGTAACGTACGTTACCTCCGTATATCAGCAAATACTTAGCGGGTAAACGAGTATACCCGTCTTACCCGCCTCGTCCCCTGCCCACTTCGGGTGTAGGACAAAGGGCAGGGGATGAGGCGGGTACAAAATAAGCCTCGCGAGGCAGGGGCGGGTAATGAGAAACCTGCCCCGCTACCATCCCTAGTCATGCTTACACTTACTATTGATTAAGATAGGGAAGACTAAATGCATTAATTTGAGATCAACTTATTAGAGATTACCTATAGACTCAAGAATTGAATATATGCACACATGTTGAACAATAAAGGAAAAAACAGAAGAGGAAAAAGCTAAAGGCAGAAAAACATAGAACCCTGCGAGAGGAAGTTTCAACTATTCTCTAAAAATATCTATCACAAATTTGTGGCTAAAATGTTGTTCAACATTACTTAGCATCACAAAAGTTAACTGACCAGCTCACCAGTTAAGAAGCAAGGAAACTCAAGTGTTCAACAATATAAAGCATTGAATAGACAACAAGTAAGTTAGTTCAATAAGATGATAATTTGTTGCTCAACACACAAAGCTAGCTCTGCAGATTGCGAGTTGATCAGCCACTAATGTGTTCAAAGACATAGATGATGAACATAAATTTGTTTACCCTTTTTGGGGAGACATATGATAACATAATATTTGAAAAATAAATAAATAAAATATGTTGATTGGAACACCTAAGGATCTGCCATAAATCAAGGAAATCTACTCCTATATAAATACGAAAAAGAAACTGATCTATTCCTTTTGGGAAGCACATATGGACATCCAAGAAGTAGTACTCTAGTCTAATTTGGATTGTGCATATCCTTATCCTACTATAATTAACCTCCAAATCTCTCCTATTTAAACCCTCAAAAGGTACACAGATTATAAGATAGATTGAATTAATTCATATTATCACTACAATTTCATAGCTTTTCCACTGAAATCTGACTTAAGCGTCAGAGTGGACCCGTTGGGAATGCCGACATCTATTCTCATTATTTTTTACCTGTGCATATCTTCATCTCAGGCAATCCAACAAGTGAACAGTCGATTATAGTGAATAATCCCAGTGAACAAATTTATTTTCATGAGTTATCAAAATCCATATCTTCATTTGACACAATGATTATATAAGTTTTATTTTTGTTTATGTAAAGGAGACAACTCTCTTCTATATAAACTCTTTTATATCTTACATTTGATAGGATTTGTATTTGATATAAATTGGAGAGAAATGTACAAGACCTTATAATTTCTAACCCTTTACTTGATAATCCATATGTAATGGGGCATCATAAGAGCCTCAATCCTTCGTAAAACCTCATGCATATGCTTATTTTTTTAATTGAAAAAAGTTTTAAAGTGTGTCAATTATTATTTCGATAGATTTTATCATTAATTAAATGTTAATGTCTTAATTTAAGACATTGTTATAGGTAGCACTAATCATTTAAATACTATAGAAGACACAAATCTCTTTCTGTAAAATTACAATGATTACTAATATTTAATTTTAATTCACAAAAGCCTATTGAAACCATGAAGTTATAATATTTATATATCCTATATAAAAAGTTACTTTTTAAGAACAATAATTTTGAGTAATTCAAATATGTTCCATTGAGGAACATCAATGATTATAAATTGATGCATATATAGTATAGTGTAAGAATAAGTGCATATATTGTTCTCTTCTCCAATGCTTTAAATAAAACAAATGTATATTATAGAGTGAATTTGTTATTTTCTTCAACTCCAATTCCAAAATGGAGAGCAAAAGAAGCACTAGAAAGCGTGGCACACGTGGGGCTCAAACACAGTAAAGAAGCGCGTGCGTCTTGACCGAAAGAAAGCACAAAGGTTTGTTTGTTTGTTTGAGTGGTGTATTGATTTGGTTTTTTATGATGTCTAATTTTACACGTTTGTAATTTGTAATTTGTAATTTGCAAGAGAAATGAAATGACCCGTCAAATTAAAGCAATCCTTTTTTCATTCAAGTCAAGCAAATCCCTCTCTCTCTCTCTCTCTCTCTTTCATCAAGTCAGAGTGGGAATTGGAAGAAAAAAAGACACAAACTTTGGAATTTCATTTCCTTTCTTTAAACTCTCTCTCTCTCTCTCTATTATATATATAAAGAAACTCTGTCTTTCCTTAGCTTATCATCCCCAAGAAAGACAAAGGCCACAAGAAGTCTTCTCTTAAGCCTTTGCTTCTTTTTGGGTTTTCTTGATCTCTTCATTTATTATATAATCTCAACCTATATGGGTTTTTAGTTATTAGTAGTTTCTTGTTAAGTTAATTAGCTCAACCTTAATTGTTGAGTTAATTAAAGATCCATTAACCCAAATATCTCTATACCTTAACTTGGTTGATTAAGAGCTAGTTAATTAAATTAAGAAGGAAAATGGAGAAACCAAATTTTGGTGGAAATGGAAGAGGAATCAAATTGCCAATTGGCTATAGGTTTCATCCTACAGATGAAGAGCTTCTTGTTCATTACTTGAGACGTAAAGTCTTTGGTTTTCCATTGCCTGCTTCTGTTATTCCTGAACTTGATGTTTTCCAAGCTGATCCTTGGAGTTTGCCAGGTAATTACTCAAAAAAAAAAAATATTTACTTTAATTATATATAATTTTTCTCCTTAAATCTGTTCGGTATTGAGATTAAAACTGTTCTTTTTTTTTCTTTTTTTTTTTTTTTGAAAAGGCACAATTTTAAATGCAGTAAGAAAAAACAGTTTTGAGAATTTGTTTTCAAGCCTTTTATAGTTAATAGAACTCGAAAGCAACTCATCAAGCAACAATGTTAGACATGTCCACACTGTATCTGCAAGGTTTTGAAGCTTTTTATAAGTTTTCTTGAATTAATTTGAACTCTCTTTTTCTGGGTATAGGTGATTTGAAGGAAAAGAGGTATTTCTTTAGCAGAAAATGGGGAAATGACAGTGAAAAGAGATGCAAGAGAGCTGCTGGTTCTGGTTATTGGAAGCCTATTGGAAAAGGCAGGCAAATTATAGCTTCTTTTGATCACCATGTAACTGGAATTAGAAGAACTCTAATTTTCTGTCAAGGGAATAAGCATTCTAATAATGACTTTAAAACTCAATGGGTCATGCATGAATATCGCCTTGTAACCTCAGCAACAATCCCTAACACTACTCACCAGGTACAATATATATTTTATGAGTAATTATTATTATATAATACCTTTTTTTTTTAATTTGTAGGAATAATTAATAATGGAATTTTTTTCTGGAAATTTAGGTATCAAAGATGAAATTAGGACTAGAAGATTGGGTTGTCCACCGTGTTTTTCAGAGGAAAAGAAGACCTAAAAAAGAAAGGATCTTCATTTCCAAGTCCTCAAAAACCAGCAAAATTCAAACAATGGAGGAGAGCTTTGATATGGGTCCTCCTCAACTTTCTTCACCATGTTCTAGTGGAATCACTAATGATCATGAGGTCTCTTCTTGTGGGTTATTAGATGAGGAAGAAATTAATTCCTTTTCTTTTCATTCTTGTATGAGGAAGACTTAAAATTAGTAACACTTTCCTAAGGAAATTTGTATCATCATCAAATATGTTCTTCTGCTATTATGCAACAAAATTAATTTATGAGAATTAAGAAAAATCAAACCATTTGATTCTTTTTCAAGGGCTCCATATTGCTTGTGTTAGCAAGCAAATCTATAACAATATATAAATATAAATAGTGATGTTTCCAAACCTCTCTATACTTGCTTTTAGAAAAAATATATCATATTCTAAATCAATCATGCTATGGTGGGAGGCCAATAGGCTGATAATTCAATACTCGAGTGTCTATTTTGTGATGCATGAGATCTTGATATTATTTTCATATTTACATAAGCTTATTTATTTATATATTATATAATCAAAAGACAAGTGATTTTTGAGAGAAAAAGATATATAAATATAAAGAAATGCAAATCCAAGAGAGGCATCCAAAGAAAGAATAATGAAAGAAGGTTGTACATTATCTTTCCATTACTTTGTAGGAAAAGTAGATCCCTTGAGCATATAAACACAACCATTTTTGAAAAGATTATGGTGGGAAAAGGGCATCTGCACATGGGTTTTGATTCCTGTTCATATTGCAACATTTAGAAGAACTTAATATATATATATATATAGACATACTATACTTAATAGTTCTTAAAAGAAAATATAGTGGAATCTTTATGACTTTAGTTCTCTCTTATTATTATTATTATTGACACACTAAACCACATAAATATAAAAAATAAAAAAGATTCTCTCATTGTTTCATGTCTTCCAATATTAATGTGTTGAAAAATGATTCCATGTATAATTAATATTAGTTCTCTTGTATTAAAGAATATGGCATTTGTTTGTTATGTTGAGAAAGGGAATGAGACATAATAGAGGTTTCTATATACTTACAGGCTTGGATATTGCAACCTCTCATGGGGTGATGAGAATAAGATTCCTTTTGTCAACCAATGAAACCCACAAGAGAGAGACATCTTTGGTTAATTTAACTATTTCCATATATTGTCATTTAAACAATTAATTAAGAAAAAATATAACCAATCAATCTTTATTTCAGAGTAATTTAGTTGTCTCTAGGATTGAATTCGAAATTCAATTTACCAAAAAGAAAAAATATATATCAGATATATTAATTGAATGCTATTAAAAATTATAATTTAGGTTAAATATGATATCTTTTAAATATAAAAAATTTCAAACAGAAAATAGAATCTTAAACTGTGTTTTTTTTTTTTTTTAAATAATTTTCAATTTTTTTAAAGAAAAATTTTCAATCTTAATACCAAACAAATTAATCAAATTCTCCCAAATAGAGATATGGAATATGAAAAAGAAAAGTAAATCAGTGTAGAGGAGGACAAACCGTGTCAGAGTAGAGAGAAAAAGGATCAACTTTGGTTAGATGCAGTGGAAAAATTAAAATTAAGAGAACATAATTGATTAGATTTAAGATTATAACAGGCGTGTGATCTCCAAAAGGAGGCATCTTTCTTTTCTTTTCTTTTTTTTTTTTTTTTTTTTTTTTTTGTAGAATTTGGGATTGGGACTTCTATTAAAAGTTAGGTCAAAGACACTTCCCATGTGTATCACATGTAATGTACACTTACAGGACTGCAATAAGATAACTTTGTAGAATTATGTGATTAATTATAAGATAGTAGTTTCAATTATTGAATTGCTTGAAATTATTGATGACAAGAATTCATCTTTTCAAACTCAAGAAAATAATGCCACCAACATTAATTTTGGCAATGGTGATGAAGCATTATATGTGCATGAATTATTCAACTAATATTTTACCAATTTGATATGGGTTTCAAAATACTTGTAAAAAGAAGTGAAAACAACAGGTCTAGCAACTAACAAATTCTTCTTCAAGTAAAGATAAATATACACTCGCAAGTATAGTCTAATGGTAGTGTATCTTTTGACTAGACAATAGACGAAACATATATGTATGTATAAATTGCAATCATAAATCATATGTATAGGAATAGAAGTATCAACTTTGGTCTAAATGAAGTAGATATGATTCTGCTTCTAAAGTTGGTCTCATTTTGTTAAAGTAGCTAGAATGAATGTTTTTCTTATGATTTTGTCATGGAAATTGAAATAACGTCATATCTAATCTCTAACATGTGAAATGATAAAGTCAATTTAGAGAAAGAGGATGTGTGGTGGGATAGGAATTGGCGGAAGATAGGAAATTGCCGACTAAAGATTGCTTGTAGTAGAGGTTTTAGAATCATCTCTATTTATCAAACCCATAAAATATTCTACACGGTACCTACTAATTTAGAAACAAAGAAAGGCTTTGCAGTGTACATCTCTGACTTTTAATGGCTCCGTTATTTTTATAGGTCAATCCAGTGGGTCATTTAGTCATTTGTGGTAGGCCACAACTATTTCATGAGATTAATCAATTTTTAGCCTTCCTCATGTGCTCAATCATATTAACAAATCCTATTATATTTGGCTTCTCAAGATAATTAAAGAGATTAAAAAAAAAAAAAAAAAAAAAAAGTGATGGTTGTATGCAAACTTTCCAAGCATTGTTCCATCTAGAAAGAAAAAAAAAATTGTTGGTTATCGATAAGACTCAACATTTGTGTCTTTGTCCCTAATATAATTGAATTAGTAATTTAATAGTCATGAAGTGTAGGGCTGTAATCGAGCCAAGTCGAACCGAGTTTTAGTATGTTCAGACTCGGTTCAATATTTTTTTTTCGAGCTCGAATTTTGGATCGATCTTGAAAATTATGTTCAAATTTGACTCGTTCAAACTCAGCTCCTTAATAAATTATAATTTAGTTAAGTGTGAGTTCAATTCGTTTTAAAATTCGTTTATAATTTATTAAAATACTCAACTTCCTAAATATTTATTTCTAATAAAATAATTATAACAAAAATACTTAAAACTAACATAAAGGCAAAATCATTCAATTAATGAAAAAAAAATTCAATTATAAAATTGAGCATTACATGTATTATAAAGATATTAATTAATAAAAAATATATTTTTAAATATTAAAATATTATATTATATAATAAGAAAATATTATATTATATTAATCAGGAGTATATATATTTCAATCAAATTAAATTATTAAAAAGTTTATAGGAATATTAAAATATATTTTTTAGAGTGTCAAAATTATAATAATAATAATAATAATAATAATAATAAAGTTGTTCACGAGCTTATTATCGAGTTGTTCACAAGCCTATTAATCGAGTTTGTTCGTGAGCTTATTATCGAGCTGTTTAAGAACTTAATCGAACCGAAATTTACTTTGCTCAAGTTCGGCTCGTTTATTAATCGAGACTTAAAGTAAGACTTAAACTTAACTCGTTTATAAAAAGAACCGAACGCAAACAAATTTTTATCGAACCAAACACCGAATCACTCGCGAACGGCTTGACTCATTTACAATCCTAATTCAGTGCTTACCTTATAATAAAGGATTTTAATATGATGATTATTGAATTCAAATTTGATCGTCTCTTCTCCTTTAAAAATTTCTTTTATATATATATATATATATATATATATAACATTTTAATTCCATATTTTACAAGTAATGCAAGAACTTGTAGAATAAAATTTTGTCTGCAGCTGCAGTTAATTACAGATGAAAAGTATTGGATTGGTGTCTAATAATTCTCGAAATTTAACCCACCTCAATGTGTTATGGACGACACCTAAAGGGTTATTAAGTTGCTAATTAACAGAAATAACAGCCCAGTAGTTTTTTACTTTTCACAAATTAAGAGAAAAGATGGTGCAGGAAAAATACCTGAGAAAACCTGCTGCACTTGCAATGCCTGGTTCATGTAGCAATGTGGTTCCCAAGGCACAGACGGGGAAATAATAACACCCCCTAAAATTTGAGCATAACAATTGCTTCAGAATTTAGATGCATGTAACTTCTCACCAGATACCCATTACATCATCAAACTAACAACCTGAAGAAGGTCCTATGACATGTTAATTAAATAACACACCTGAACCAAGCATCGACAGCGATAACCATTTAGGCAAATACTAGAAGGTAAAAGTTGCTAGACAATGCCACAAGGATTCTGTAAACTGTCATTAGATCATCATCTCTTAAGAATTTTGCATTTACAAGCCATTCAATGTTTCCCCTAAATTTTCATAAAGTTACATTCAGCAAATAAGCAAATTCAGTTCTCCTGAAGCATTGTCACACTACAACACCTTTCGCATATACACACATTATTGTCATTTTGTCCGCTAAACTCAACACCTAAAATGGAAGAGATAGTATGCTTATTTCAACTATATCAGAAAACTCATGCTTGCATAAATCACCTGAACAACTGGTTTTACATGTAAAGAAAACTGAAAGAAGAGATCTAAATGAAAAATTAAGTACAAAATTAATGTCATGGTCCAGAATCCAGATCTCACATGTCATCAACAAGCAAAGGCTGATATTGTTTTTTTATGAAGAGCAAAACACAGAAATTCCGTCTTTGTTTAAAAGAATCTTACAGAACCTAGAAATTCTTCTACACTGGAGTGATAGACAAACTAAGTCGGAGCCTAAAATATAAAAAATCCCAGATGGACACAGGCACAAAACTGTCTTCACCAAATTTGCAACACTAAGACATCCTTGACTCATTCTCACTCGTTTTGTATGTTAACTTTGGGTGTTGAGGCCCTCTTTTTCTGCAACTCCAGCAGCATCAGCCACAGCAGTTTTTGAAGGTGGTGGTTCAGCACAGGCCTTCAAGACAGCTTCATTCTGTAAGAATATGAGAAGAACACAATATATGAATAATATTGAAAAGAAAAAAAATTTATAAGAACGATAAGAAGACATCCATCAATAATTAAGCCAAAGGAACGGCATAAATTTAAGTAATGCTGGAGATTTTTTTTCATCCAAAAGAACAAAGTAGCAGCAAAAGTCCTGAAACAAAACAACTTTGAGGAAGTCAGGTATCAATAGTTGGAACTGAGGCTCAAAAACATCTTTAACAAAACCTATCAACATTGATTTTGAGAAACAAAATACAAGTAACAGGAAAACAGATAAAACACATAGCTAAATCTCCAGCGTGCATCTGGCTTAGGTTCTAAGAATAAAGAACAAAAGATGCAATGTCTTTTTGCTTTTGTTGTAGATTATAAAAATCATTTTTCCATGAGTAACAGGAAAACAGATAAAACACATAGCTAAATCTCCAGCATGCATTTGGCTTAAGTTCTAAGAATAAAGAACAAAAGATGCAATGTCTTTTTGCTTTTGTTGTAGATTATAAAAATCATTTTTCCATGTCACATTCAGATCAACTCAGCTTTGAAAAACTAGAGGTTGGCTAGATGCTAGTTACTTGCAGGATTTGGCTCCTTTAACGCCTATGGTTATACTTTCACAAATTTTTCTTTTTTTTACTGATAAGCATTATTTAGATAGATATAACGAATTAATGTGCATGAATGAGAAAATATAACACAGTTAAAGACTTGTTGGATCTCTAGGTAGTATGTCCTCCACAAATGATATCCTTTAAATGTAGAAAATTTGTTAAAAGGGCAGCAAAAGGGTGCATTCCACGTATAAGATAGCTATAGACACAAGATAAGGAGTCTGCAAACTCGAAACAACAATGAACATCAAAAAAGGTATTGTGTCCATTGAATACAAGGGTAACAAGTAATAACTATTTATATATAAGAGCACAGAAAGGTTTTTCCCCATCAGCCATTCTATTTCTCTCCCACCAAAAGCCAAATTATAGAAATGTATCAAAGCAAAAATTTTCCAGTAATCATTATGATTTTGTACACCTCACAAGAACACATGCCATTCTCAGCTAAACCTGCACCTGCCCAGGCAATCCCTGCAACTAAGCATCCATCCATAGTCCCACAATATTCTAGTGATCTAATCGAGTCAGAATGGAAGGATTGAAATTAGTCAATTATCAATAGTCTAAATTAGAATTATCCTTATAGAAATTGAAGACCTAAGAATTGCATAAACCTTACAGTTCTACTAAAAAAAATTCCCAATTCTTATCGACCGCTAGGATTAGATAGACAAAGATGAAAATTTTAAATTTTAAAATAAATAAATAAAAAATACATAATAAATTGATTGATTTGGGAATAGAAAGAGACCTGCCAAACCCTAAGAAGTCGTTTCTTGGCGTTGGCTTTACGGGTTGTAGTAAGTTTTATTCTTTTCCAGACTAGACCTCCTGAGTCATGCTTCTTCACTATCTCCATTATTTTTGTTCCCCAAAATGCCCCTACCATCTCTCCTCTGCTATGGAGTCTGTGTTAGAGTGAGTATGTGTGCGCCTCTGCTACTCCTCTCACAAACACAGAAAGCAAAGAGGATGGACTTGATATTGCCTAACTAAAAACGTTGTCGTTTCAGGGAGCAGTGTTCTCCAATTCAAGCGACGGCGTTCTATTGTTGGCCGTTTATTTTCATTTTATTATTATTTTTTTTATAGAATTATTATTATAGAACAAACTATAATTATATAGTTATTATAAATAATCTATAATAACTAACTATATATTATATTTATGTTTTTTTTTCAATGCCTCGATTTTTCAAAAGACTTGATTCAGAAAATTTTTAACTAAATTATATATACTGTTTCATTTGTAATTTGTAAATGAATTTTATTGAATGTTCTCCAAAAATCGATTTATAATTAAATCCAACATAATTTTTATTATTATTATTATTATATGAGAATTTAAGTATTCTAATTTTTATATTTTTATCGAGCTTAATTGTGTAAATTTGTAAGTTGTAATCAAGTCATCCATTAATTTGTATTTGGTTATAATTGGTCTATAATAAAAAAGAATTACATTCTTCTCTTAAATTAATAAACTCCTTAAATTTACCATGAATGAAAGAATTGTGCCTCTTAAAAAAAACCTTAAATTATAAATTATAAATTCATTGATTAAAATTCTCAAGTCTTGACTTGTCACAAACTTAAAAACAATTTTAGTACCACTTAACTAAAATTAAGTAAAATTTATATTATCACTAATAGAGTCGTTAATGACTACAGCCTACCTGTGAGGATATATATCTCCCAATCTTATTCTATTTTTTTATGGGAAGAGATCTAATTCTCATTAATGAAAATAAATTACATAATTAAGAGTAAATAAAATATAAAATTTTACAAACTATAAACTATATTCTTGAATTTAACTCGAATAATGATAATATTTATAAATAGAAAGATGACCATATTGATAAAGTAATTGACTCCGCATTATAATGGTAAGCACGATCCATTCGGTTGCTATATCATACCACAATTCTACTTCTATGTTTTCAAACGAATATGATCATACAATTATATATATCCAATTCATTATTTTCATTGAAATTTTCAATATTAATCTCATATAATACTTTCATAAAAGAAGAACAAACAACTCTCATCAGAGAATAAAAATACAAAAAATAATATTAACAAATCTGCAAAAGTATATTTGTATTTATTAAAACAAATAAAAACTATGAAAAAATGAAACAATATGAGTACCATCAGCCTTTTTTAATTAGCGACAGTCCAAAACAAAAAATGAAAGGAAAACTTTGAGAAATAAAAGAAAAGGAGGCGGCTAGAGTTTTGACAGGAAGCCAATCCAACCAAAATTGTTATTTCTCCCAATCTTATTCTAATTATACAAGTCATTTGTACCCTTCCTGAGCTTAATAAATAATAATTTTTTCGAAGTTGTTCCATGTTTGATGCAACTCTAAATTTGTTCATACACACATCAATGTATAAATTTGGCAATACATTATATAGTATAAAACCTTTTAATAATTTCATTTTTTTTTTTTTAGTAATGACAAAAGTAATCATATATAGCTACAATTTACATGTTAAGATAGCACTAATTTCTTTGAGATAAAAGACTCATTGTTTCAAAAGAAAACATGCTCATGTAATGAGATTTCATAGGAAATGATACATGGATTAAAAACCACCATGCTTTATGGTCATGAAAGTAAATAGGATAATTGATATATGGAAAATTCTATACTACAATTATATTCTTATTTGATACAGGAAAATGAATGGATGAAAAAATACATAATTACTATGATTTATATGTTCAATTTTTTTTTTTTTTTTTTTTTTTGTCAAGTAAAAAGATATTGGTACTCTTTTTATTACATATATTATTATCACATTGAAGAAGTGTATACATTCAATGCACACATAATTAATTTTAAATAACTTATAAAAATAGAATAATTTTTGTTAATAAATCAAATGATCACACCGCAAGTTTTAACAAATTCTCCTTTCCTAATACTAAAAAAAGTGAAACTATATTACTGGACAATATAACATAATTTTGAAAAAGAATTGTGTGTAAATTAAAATGTTAATTAGATGCAAGTAGAATGTAAGGAATTAATCATTATATCAAATCAAATTGCAAACTAAATACACAAATGTAATGTAATATATTTATAAAATTAAGGAACTAAACCAATGAAATACAAGGATTTGGTAACGGCTTTAACTGTAATAACTCACAATATGAATGAAAATTGAAGTCCATCACTCATATTACTTGAATAAAAAACCAAACTCCGTAAGCCTCGTTGGATCTCTCATTCTCTTAATGAATAAAAGAAGCTATTCTTATCTTCATTTCAACAGGAAGAAATTAAAGGGAGAAGGCCATAGCTAGGTTTAATTAACTCTCCCTTTCTTCCCTTTCACCCCCCACCCCCCCAATCTATGTTCTTCTCATTTTGAATCTTAATTTAATCTTTTACTTTTCATGCCCATCTCTTCTTCATGGGCTGTGGTATTTCAAAATCAGACTTTGAAGAGACAGGGCACGCCTTTCACATTCAATCTTTTCATCGAAGAAGTGATGATAAAGATGCTAAAGAGGATCATGATACCGAATCTTTAACGAGCAAGCATCGAAAGAGTACTTCTTCGATGACAAGTGAAAGTGGCGGGTTTTTGAAAAGAGTTATTGGTTCAAATGAGAAGGAGAGAGGGGTGGAGAGAGAATTAGAACCTTACGAACATCAAGCCCGGAGAAGTAGTGTTTCTTCTTCCCCAAGAAAGAGTAATGCCTCGTGTTTCAGGCAACCACATTTTGAGACTATGGACAAAGAAACTCCGAAGGGAATGAAACCTAATAAGGATCTGGCGGGGAGGCAGAGTGATGCCAATTCTATTGAGGACGAATTTATTCAACCAAGCAATGGAGAGGAATATGCAAGCATATTATTTTCTCCGGGATCCCCTAGTTTCCGGGTATATTGTGTCGATAATGAACATTTTCCCTATGAAGGTGAGTTTAATTTTCTATTAATGAGGGTTTTATAACTAAGTTATTAATTAAGAAATATTACATTAATAATTACCATATAATTGGTTGTGTTATGCAGATAATCATGATGATGAGAACAAATCATCAAAGGGGGGTGAGAAGGTATTAGAATTATTCATATAAAATGTTACTAACAATATAAATTACAATTATTTGATATATCTTCTTCGATTGATCGATCCATGTACGTAGGGATCATCGGATACTCCAACGAAGAGGATCAGAAAGGGAAGAGGAATAATAAGGAATGGCACAAGCAAAAGTGGATCAACAAGAGGACTTAGGGGTGTCTTGCAAAGGGGTGGATCAGCTGGAATGAAAATTTTACTGAATGGATCTTTCAGAAGTCAAAATTCTTCGCCTTCTCATCAAGAAAGCACGAGTAAATTGATTGCCAAAACTGTCTGATACATTATAAGGCAACAATCTTGATCACATTCAGTACTATTGATCCAGCTTTTCCTTTGTTTTTTTGAGTCAATAAGAAAAAATAAATAAATAAATTGAGAGAAAAAAGGTTAATTTCCTCCTGTTCGTCTTCAATTTTTCATATGTACGTAGATAGGGATATGATTAATTTTTATATCAGCTATGTATGTACCATTTAATTTATGATTAATTGTGCAATGCAAGAGTACTAACACCTCCATGCAAATTACAATTTTCAGAATTCAATCCAATAACTCATTAATTAATTGATGCAAATACATATGTGACATTCGAATTTTAAGCAATTTTTCCTTCATGAAAAACATAAAATTAATTAAATATTGCTTTTCTTCTTGATATAACAAAATATTGATGATTTATTAATCATTCACTAGTAAATTGATTTCAAAAATGTACTATCTGATAAATTATTATTTGCATTATATATAAGACAGCAATCTTGATCACATGATGCTCCTAGAAAATACTTCATTATTTGAAAATAACTCTATAATTTCAAGGTTGATTCAATTGATAAACTGAATTTGCTTCTTATATTTTATTGATATTTTTATAATTAATATGTATAAAGTAATTCTTAAATCATGTACGGATCAAGATAGAAAAATATGCTTTTTGACTCACTTGGATATAGGATTTAGTCTTGATAGATATGCGAATTGTTATATCATGGACCTGAGTCCACAATGCATTGTGGACCAGATATAAGCGCGCGAATTTTTTTTTTTTTTCAAAATAACAATCTAGTTTGTTGACGGCGCATCATTTTCAGAGCTAAAAAAATTTTCAGTTATTTTCTCTTTCCTCCAAAATCTTCAACTAATATTCAACAATTCTCATCAAAATCGTAAATAGAAATCATCAAAATCATGAAGCAGTAACCACGAATCATCAAGAATCGATCATTTTCTTTTCATCTCCCCTCCAAATTCTTGAACAGAGATTGAATATAACAATCAATGGCAGAAATTTTCCAAAGCGAAAATTAACATATTATTCCTGCAATTGAATTTTCAATTCAAACTCTTGATTTGTCTATTGAAATAGGTAAAATCTATCTCT
>CATKHJ010262341.1:0-10691 GCA_949750685.1 Vernicia montana
TTTTTTGTTTAATGTATACTGTTTGCTGTAATTTTTTAATTTTTTTCGAACTTCATAACTTGTATAAATAGTAGTAGATACTAATTACATTGTGTAAGTATACTGAATTTGTGTTAGATACTAATTATTTGCGAGAAGTATATTATTTTTTGTTTAACATATACTGTTTGCTGTGAGTTTTTAATTTTTTCAAAATTCATAGCTTGTATAAATAGTAGTAGATACTCATTACATTGTATTAATAAGAAATTAGTGTTTCTAATTTATATTGATTTTTTAAATTCTAAAATTGTTATTATATACTTTTTGTTTAAAAAAAAAATCAAAATCTAGCTAATTTGAAAAATCCAAGAAAATTAATTCATTTTGAATTATATAGTTTTCAAGTTAAATATAAGTTAGTAGTTAATTCATTTTGAATTTTTATAAATAAAATTTAATATGATTAAATTAATTTTTAATTTAAAAAGAAGTGAAACTAATAAATTATAAGTGAAGAGAAAAAAATATGACTTTGATAAGCAAAAAGAAGAAAAAAAGCTAAATTTGTAAATGAAGATGGAAGTTTAGGTTATTTTTGTAAAATAAAAAATTAGGGGCTAAAAAAGTTATTTTTTTTTAATTTTTAGGTTATTTGTGTAAAAATTCCTAGATTTTTTTGGACTCTTGGTCCATTTGTACTGCCTTTTTTTTGAATCTCTCTTTATACTCAAACTATATACTCTTTCTAGATTTCAAGAGCCTTATTTTAATATCAATAAATTTCTTCTTCCGGGAAAAAAAAAAAAAAAAACAACTGCGTCTTGGAACAACATATAAAATTATTATTATTATTTTTTTGTAAAAACAATTTTAACCTTAATTAATACGTCATTCTCATAAAAGGAAAAAATAAAAAGTAAAAGATTATGGTCTGGTCAAGAATCTAAGTAAAATAGGAGTAGAATAAGATAATGGTTTACTTATAATTATAAAGAAGGCAACTTCAATTTATAAAGAAAAGCAAGCAACTCCCACCCTCGAGTTAATATCTGGACCAAGTTTCTTTGGCTACGTAAATTCCACATAAACCTTGTCAAAATATGTACTATGTAGATAGGACCTTCACCAGGGACATGGACATATAAACAAATACAAAGAAAGATTTTCAAACTGCAATGGTCAAAGTCTTATTAGCAATGAAGATTTGAAATGTTCTTCTTCTTCTTAATTATTGTAATTATTCTCCAAAATTTTAAATTCCTGATTCTCAATTTCTTGTTGGATTCTTTAATTTATATAGCCTTTAGTGATTCCTTTAATATTTTAATCTCACATGCTGATCAATTTTTCTCCAGGAAAAAAGTGGCAGTTATGGCAGCTGGTGGTGGAGCAACCCCAGTCCGCTCCCTTCAAGAAACACCCACTTGGGCTTTGGCCACCGTTTGCTTCATTTTCATCTCCCTCTCTATATTTATCGAGTACCTAATCCATCTCCTTAGTCATGTAAGTGTGTGTGTATATATATAAAGTTTATCTGGTTTAGCAGTTACGATTAACTGTTGTTTGTTTAGTAAGTAATGATTAAAAGGTCAAATACTGATTTTGAAACATTAATAACTGAGTGATTAAATGTCAAATAGTGAACTCTTGACTGCTCATTCAAACGAGTTTTAATTATTCATTTTCTACTTTTCACACATTTGTATTTGTTTGAAAATTTATTGGTGCAGTGGCTCAAGAAACGAAGAAAAAATGCCCTGTTTGAAGCTGTGGAGAAGCTAAAATCAGGTAGATTTGATATGTTTTTCACTAATCAAGACTTCTTGTAATAGGAGACAGACATGAACAGAACTAATATAAGTAATTTATTTGATGCAGTGCTTATGTTGCTGGGGTTCATGTCTCTGATTTTGACAGTAACTCAAAGATCTATCATTAAAATTTGTGTATCTAACAAAGTAGCAACTACCATGTTACCATGCCGTCATAGAAATACCAAGACTACCAAAGAATTACAAGAAAGAATTTTGGCAGCTGAGGCAAATGGATTCTCAGATTATTGTGGTTCTAAGGTTTTTAATATATCTATATAGATTTTAACATTAATTAATCTTTTAATTAATGTATGTTTTTTGAAAAATGTTGAGAAAATTAATAAAGGGTTTTGAAATATTTTTTTTAATATGAATTTTCAGGGAATGACATCTCTTATATCACAAGATGGAGTCAATCAGCTTAATATCTTCATTTTTGTATTGGCAGTAATGCAAATTGTTTATAGTGTTGTTACTATGGCTTTGGGAAGGGCAAAGGTAAATTTTTCATTTCAAAAAAATTATTTATTATGTTATAGGTTTTGCTTTTAATTTTTAATGAAAGAATCTCTTTAGTAATTACTAATCAAAAATACATTTGATTTAGTGAATTTATGCTTAGTTTTAATTTGTTTTCCCTTTTTTTATCACATTTTGTTGGCTATTTTTTCAAATAGATGAGGCGTTGGAAATCTTGGGAGACAGAAACTCAAACAGTGGAATATCAAGCTGCTAATGGTAAGGGTTATCTAGTGACTCTTCATCTCCTAATATAAAAATAAATAAAATTTTGAAGATAATTGTAATAATTTTCAATATTAAAATTTTTAGTAATTAATATTTTTAAGTTTTCATATTTTCCATTTTGATTTCTTTCAAATTCATTATTTATTTATTATTATTATTATTATTATTTTTAATAAAGGAGCCCAGAGCCTAAAACACTATCAGTTACATAATCTGGGATAAGATACCCCCTACAATATCATGGAGTAACCAGCTCTTTATTCCTTGTGGGGGAGAGTAAAACATATGAGTTCCAACTGAGAGATTATTTCCTTGATGATGGGCCATCCAATCTGCACTAAAGTTAGCTTCTCTGAAAATATGTTGAATCTTCACTTCCCACTCTCTCCTTAGTAAACTTCTTGTACTCTGAATCAAAGAAGAATATAAGCTCACATCTTGATGTTCTTTCATAATGAGATCAACCACACAACTGCTGTCACATTCCACTACTAGCTTCCTAATTCCATTATTCCATGCTATCTGCAAACCTTGATATACCCCCCCATAGCTCATTCATTGTGATTGAGCAAGACCCAATATTCATTGAATAACCAACCTCCCATGCACCTGTATGCATTCTAATAAGCCTCATGCTGCTGCTTGACACGAATTAGATATGAAAGAACTATCAGAATTCAATTTGTGCCATCTAACCATTGGAGCTTGCCAACTTATGAGCTTTAAACCTTTGTTACACTTCCTGGCTGCTGTCAAAACCAAAGCAAATGCTGAAAAGAACTCCAGTTCCATTCGCCTGAAGGAATAACAAAATCAACAACTACTCGTTGTCTTTCTTCCTCAGTGATTAACCTGAGAGCATAAAAGCTCAATGGTAAATCATTATCAACCCAAACATCATCCCAAAATCGAATAGAGCTTCCATCACCGATAGCCCATCTCATAAATCCTCTCCATAAGTCCAACCTTAATTCCTCTCATAAGTCCAGCATCTCTTAATTCCTCTCCATAACCAAGAGACACCCTGGCAACGAAAACTTTTGGGAACAATATCATCACCATAACAATATTTGCTTCGAAGGACTTTGACCCATAAGGGCTCCCTTTAGCTAACATCCCCCAAGCTAGCTTTATAATGAAAGCATCATTTGTTTCCTTGATATCCCTCAAACCAACCCCTCCCTGATTTTTATGCTGGCATAAAGTCTCCCATTTCACCAAGGGAAAGCTCCTGTTGTTGTGATTATTTCCCAAATAAAATTTTGACATAAATTTTCAATAGAATTACAAATTTCCACAGGTAGAGATGTTGTTTGCTTGGCAAAGTTGGGAATTGCTCTCAAAACTGATTGTGTGAGAGTTATTCTCCCTGCTAGAGAAAGCGTCTTCGCATTCCAACCAGAGAACTTTTTTTGGATGCTCTCTAGAATGTAGGTTATGTTTGGTTGGCCGAATAAAAACACAATAATTATTCCTAAGAAATAGAATAGATTAGGACTTAAGAATAAAATAATTATTTTAATTTCATAATTTGATTGATAGTATAGAATAACTATTCAATTCCATATAAATGATCATAATATCCTTATAAATTAATTTTATTATTAATATTAAAATTAAATATAATTTTATCAAATTTTATTTAAAAAATAATTTAAATGCATAATAAATAAAATTTTATTTGACTTAAAATTTTAAAAAAATTAAAAATATTTTTTAAATTAATTACCTAAATTAATTTCTTGTTCTATTTAATCTTTTTCTTTTTGCAAAAAATTGATCAAGTGAGTTAAAATTTTAAAATAAACAATAATATATATATGTTCATACTATATATACATATTAAAAAAAATGAAAATCTAAAAAAAAAAAAAACAAGTTAATAGTGGTGAGCTTGGAACTTGCCAACATTTTTTTAAAGATAAAAATTAAAATACTTTATTTCATAGTCTAAATAATACCAATTCTTTAATTTTTGGTGAAATATATATTTTATAAAAATTGTGAAATTGTTATTCTATGAAATTAGTATTCTGTCTAAAATTTGAACCAAAATAAAGAATAATTAATTTTTACACAATAGCAATTTTATTTCTAGTCAATTCCATGAACAAAACATAGTCGTAATGATAATTTGAATTTCTAACTCTAGTATGAAGAATAGGGACTCCTAGATGTCTCCTTAAATTGGCTGTATATTTGAAACCACTCACTTGCTCGATATTCGTAATAACTTGCTTTCCCACATTCTTGGAATAGTGAAAAGGAGTTTTAGCCATATTCACCTTCTACCCTGATGCCCTACAAAAATTCTCAAACACTTGTTGAATACTCTAAAGTTTTTTAACAGACGCTTCAGTGAACAGAACCAAATCATCAGCAAAAAATAAATGGGAAAGCGGAGGCCCTTAACAGTTGATCTTTATAGGTTTTCACTCCTTTTCTCTAATTGCCCTATTAATACCATGAGCTAATA
Organism: Vernicia montana; assembly: GCA_949750685.1. Classification (NCBI taxonomy): domain Eukaryota; kingdom Viridiplantae; phylum Streptophyta; class Magnoliopsida; order Malpighiales; family Euphorbiaceae; genus Vernicia; species Vernicia montana. Next base: position 5,020 of record CATKHJ010262341.1, read on the forward strand.
TTTCTATGCAAAGCATAAAAATATATGGAGAAAGTGGGTCACCTTGCCTAACTCCACTCGAGTGTTGAAAGTTGTCCAACATCTCTCCATTCCAGAGAACTTTCATGGAAGCAGTGGTGATACATGTTTTGAAGACTGCAATCAAGTTTTGTGGTAATCCCACTTACTCCAAGGTATGATATGAATCACAAGTATATTAAACTTAAGACTTAATATTTTTACGTTTGGAAGCGACTCCTTAGAAAGTCAAATAAGATTCGTTGCCAAGTCTGCGACCCAAATCCAACTCGTGATAGAGCACCTTGAAATATGATTCGAAAATGGCTTTGAACAGATTTGATCAATTTGAATCCCATAGAAGTTTTAATCTTCAAGTTTTTCCACTTGCACTTGAATAGAAAAGTAGAAATAAGTTGAATTGTAGAACAACCTCTTCATCTTGACATTAGGCTTGAATATGTGGATTATCTCCTTAAAGTTTCCTTGAATTCAATGTCTTCCATAAGCAAAACTCATAATGCAAATAAGATTGTAGGAAACTTCATGCAACCTCTTATTCCTCTTGAATGATACAACAAACAAGTACAATGATTGGATTACACTCACTTGTAAGCTATCTTGATAAAAAGGACAACCTTGAAGAACCTTATTGAAATCTTTATCATGCATACATTTATGTTTTTGGAACCAGTACAATTCATCTTGGGAGAGGATCGCTCATACTCATCTTGTAGCTCTTTTTCCAACTACTTCAGGTTATTATTTCTCCAAAATTTCATAGCTTTTTGGACACCACCAAGCCTACTCAACACTCGCTTCTTTTTTCTAAAAATATCTCCAAACACCTTATGATTCCAAGTAGGAGTGTCAAAACGTGTTGGTAGGTCGTGTTCATGTCAGGTTGATCTACTCAGGTGACACGATTAAGGTCAACACGAACACGACCCATTTATTTATCATGTCACCCTATCACGACACAAAAATTAAACAGGTTACACGAATACTACAGGTGTAACCCGTTTATTTAATTGGGTCATATATAGATCATGAACCCGACACAACTCATTTAACCTGTATGACATTTATAACTTGAAAAATGTAATATATTTGTTACAGAAATTAACTGTAATATTGTTCATAAATCAAATCATGATTAAAATTGTAAATTCAGTAAAAATTTCATATTTCATATATTCTTCAAATATTCAAACAAGCACCATTAAACAAACTTAAATAAAATTTTGTTTATCTTTGGTTTTTTTTATCATTTTTTTTATTCATTTTGTTTCTCTTCCAATGCAATATAAATGACTATTTTAACCCTTAATAAGACAAAAAAATATGCGGTTTATAAATAAGTTGCATCGGGTTGACACGATAAGTAAAATTAAACGAGTTAGCGGGTCAACCCGTTTACCGATACGGACCTGCTAAATCTCAACCCTAACACGAAAATTTTTTATGTTTGACGAATTGGGTTAGTATGCCATGACTCTTTTTGACATCCCTAATTCCAGGTATCAAGATCTTTTGCCATGTTGGTCACAGAATCACTAACATTGTTAAAAAAAGCCACTTTTCTTTCACAAGGTTATTAAAATTTGAATGAAGAATTCAGGGGGCTAGAAATTGAAAAGGTCTTTCTTTCGCAGCTTGATGATTAATCCCATCCTTTATGAGCAATGGTCTATGATCAAAATGAGTTTTGGGAAGGTGAAAAATAGTTGTGTTACGGAAATAAGAAGTTCATTTATCATTGCAAATGGCTCTATCAAGCCTTTCAAGCAGCGTCCCTCTATTCCAAGTAAACTTAGGCCTCCAAGTCTATCATCGCACAAGTATCAAACCAATCTCTAAATTTCTGGCACACATTGGATCTTTTATTGCTACCTCTTACCTTCTCCTTTGTTACTAAAAGAGCATTAAAGTCACCAGCTAACATCCAAGGAATATCGGTTCCATTGAAAATTCTTTCAAGATTCTTCCACATCATCTTTCCACTATTAGGATTAAGACTACCATACACAGCAGTAAAAAGAAAGTCATCTTCACCATTCTTCGAAATAACCATGTGGATGTACTAATTGTTATTCTCTAGAATTCTAATACTTATTCCTTCCTGCCATGTTACCCAGATACCACCAGAAAAACCTTGAGCTTCGACTCTATAAGAGTAATGAAGCCCAATTTCCCCAAGATTATCATCAGCTTTTTTCCCACTAATCTTGGTCTTAACAAACACCAACATATTAACCTTATACTAATTCACATAATCCCTAACCACTCTATAGAATTTAGCACTGTAGATACCTTGACAATTCCACACCATTAGAGTAATATGCATTGATTTTAAAGACATAAGAAAATTAATCCCTAATGAAAAGATCAAAAGATTCATGTTCATCATCCAAATTCTCAATGTTTTCTATCGAATCACACCAAGTATCCTCCATGCTTCCCTCAACCTTTAAATTGTTTAAATTATTCATAGATGAGGAAATAGCCAAGATAGCAGCCTCAGTAGAGATCTTTCTAGTTGATTTCTTGCCATTGTGATGCACTTTAAGTGTTGTTTTGGAGCTATTCAACCTCACCTATCTATTACGATTAGGAGGTTTTTTGGAGTGTGACCTACCAGCTTGAATCTTCCCTTTCCCTCTACCATCCTTCACCCTTACATCTTCCATATTATTCAAGCTAGAATCCTTAGAATTCTCATTGATGACCACCACTAAGGACTTCGAATTGTCCAGAGTAGTAGGCGCATGGAAAACTAAAGCCATTTCAAAATCAACAACTTGACTATTTGGAATGGTCCTTAGGTTTTCTCTAGAAGGACTATTAAAAGCTTTTAATTGGGCCATTTGGCCTATAACTCCTCCTCACATTATATTTGAATTTTACCGCCTTATCCTTCCTCAATTCCCGCCTCAAATCACTTCCAAATCTCTCTCCCTGCTCTTCCTCTTGGACATCCACAAGAATGTCAAAAGGTGATCCCCCTGCCATTTTTTCCTTATTTGACACTGAGATATGCTTCCTGTTCTTTGTTTCCTTTTTTTGTCTAGCACGACATGATTTGATCGGTGCGTACATCCACTTCTCAAATTTTTGATTCTTCAATTTGTTCTCAGCACCATATTCCTTTTATACCTTATGGCCTTCTTCACTATAGGACTATGAATTACTACTCTATTTTGGACAAAATTCGATTATGTGCCTGAACTGCCCACAATGAAAGCATATCTTTGGGAGTCCCTCATACTTAATTAATTGAGTTCTTCCTTCAATAATGAATTTTGACAAAAGAGGCTTGGTTATGTCAATTTTAATGCTTGTCTTGCAAACTTACCCCTCTGAGTTTCTTCTGTATTAAAGTCAATCTTGACAAGGAAGCCCACTAGGTTAGCAATGGCTTTTAAGACTTTCTTATGATACAGATGCAAAGGCATTCTAGGAAACCTCACCTATACAACCATTACTGACATTTGATTATCTGTTGTGTTGAAATTTGAAGTCCAAGGTTGTACTGTCTGGTAATACCCTTGAATCATCCATGGTCCATCCAAAGTACATAGGTACAATCTGCTTTCAAATCAAATTTATTAAGAAAAATTCATTGGCTAAATCAATAAATTGAAATCCCCCTGAAGGCCTCCATAAGATTTGAATGCAATAACAGAGCATCTTATAGCCTATAGATATTCCAAGGAGCCTTACGATAACTGAATTATGTCATGGTTTAGTTAATACCTCTAATGCTTTCTTCAATAAGGTTATGGAGATTCCTTCACAATCTGTATGTCGCCTATTTCTATTGACCAAGATTCACCCTCTATTTGGGAAGGGGTGAATGTGAGGGTGGAGAAAGATGAGGGAAATAAAGTTGGGGGCTTAATGGGATTTTTCACCTGTTTGGAAAAACAAGAGAAAGGGAGGAGAAAACTAAAAAGTGGAATTTTAATCACCTGGGCCCACACAAATACAGTCACCCAAAATTGAGGTGAAAGAGAGGAGAAAATTCCATTGGTTGTTGAGCTTTTAGGGTAAATTACATATTTATCCTCATAGCATTAATTTTTTTAGTTTAAATTTTTATGATTGATGGATATTATTGTAATTCTATATTTTTTAATTTATTTTTTATCAAAATTTATTTTCCTTTAAATAAAATAAAATTATACTGTCCTCATTTTCTCCTCCTCATTTTTCGCTCATTCCCAAACAAATGAAGAGAAATTTAAAATTCTCTTCCTTCTCTTTCTCTCCCTCAATTTTCTCCCCCCTCACTTTCTCCCCCCTTTCACTCCTTTCCCAAACATAGAATTAATCTTTTTTCCATCTGTATCACTACTACTTCTACCCTTCCCCTCATCTTTTATCTCTTCTTCCTCATTGTCATCTGAATCATCCATATCGGTATCCTCCTCCCCACTCGAATCGTCTTCCTTTGAACTTTTGTATTCCTCTGAATATGGATTAGCCGCTTGATTTTGGAGAAGTTTCTCTTTGAACGTAGGCTTCAGTTTCATTATATCATCCTCTACACCAATATCATCATCTTCCTTGTCCCACAATCTCACTTTTTTTCAAGTTTGATCGTCAGGTGAGGGTGGATCCTCATTCTTTTCGCCAGGCAAAGAGAGGTCCATTAGATAATTTACTGAATAAAGTTTCTAATTTTTTTAGTATACATTTTCAGATTCATTTATTTATCATATTTTAAAATAGTAAAATAAAATAAATAAGTAATTGCCTAGTCGTCAAGTGCTTGTCTTGTAGACTATAGTGCAAGATTTCCTTTCAGGAATTTTTAATGTAAAAAAATATTTAAATAAATAAATAAACAGCTATAGTAAGTCAACCAAATGGAGTTTTTTTTTTTTTCATTTTTTTTTTCAATAATGCCAAAGGATATGACAATAAAAATTATGTAGTTCAATATCTTGAAATATTGCTAAGGTCATGCATTCTTTTGCCATTTAATATATGATTTTCATGTTGTAAATTATAATTAATTATCAATTAAATATATTTTGATTAATCTCTTCACTCTCTTTAAAAGTGTGAGGGATAGAGGATATTGAGTTTAAGCTCCTTATTCACCAATATGGTGAGTATTTTCACTAATTTGATAAGAGTTATTAATATATTTAAAATTAAAAGACTATTTCTTGCTGTGTAACCCAAAATACTATTTCGGCACATTTGACCTCATAAATAAAATAAAATAAAAATTATAATCAAGGCATAATGTCACGACCTAACTTAGGAGTTGCAACCGTCCTAGGGCATGGGTAACCGACACGGCACCGAAAATCCGTAGAACGCACTCATCATCATGAACTAAAGGAAAATTCGGCAGAGTGCTGACTAAAAATATCACTATCCCAAGATCATAACCTGCAATAAACTTAAGCACTTCTATAATCCACCTTATACCCTCAACTTCCATAACATATAATTTTCAACAAGCACAATTTATAACTTATCAATTATGTTCGTCATTCATATCTTACACATTAATTAGTAACATATAATATTTAAATTTAGCACCTAATATGATTATCTATTCATAAATAATACTTACAACCCTTAAGTTATAGTTGAATACGTTAAACTCAAATTGACCATGGAGCTCTAAATTAGACATTGGATTACATGGACATTTT